>JYDV01000091.1:60529-153614 GCA_001447645.1 Trichinella pseudospiralis | reverse complement strand
GGCGGTTCAGAGAATGAAAAACACAAAGCCATATGACCAGCTTTACTCTTTATTTATTACAAGATTATTTCATTGAATTTATTCTTCTATCCCATTTGAAATAGAAGAATTTAAGGCATTTAAAAACACAAGAATAAAAGATGGACGAGGATGCCTAGAAGACGGTGTTAACTTCAGTATCCATATTTTGTTGAGTTCGGTTAGATACTTAATCTCCATTGAGCAAATGTTGAGCTTATAATTTACATCTACTCGATACTATAGGTTATTGAGCATTTAATTCAGATGGTTGATGAGCAGAGTAGTGTTTTGTTATGAGAAAATGTGTTACTTGCGCCAATATTATTTAAATGAATTTCAGTGGCTTTTCATGTTTCAACATTTTCATATCCCACGACTTGTCCAGTTGAAATAATGGTTGATTTTTGGAAAGGAAAATGGTTTAATATTTTTTTCTGTTATTTCAATTATTGAATTGTAGCAGTTTTTGCGGCACTACTATAGTTCAAGTATTACAATTAGTAAATGTTTCAGATTTGCAGTGCAAGGTTGCCAGGGATGTGAGATGTTGTCACATGCATGATGCGACCCAGGCTGTCTCAAATGATGAAAGTCTATGATTTTACAGCTCACTTTTTGTTCTACAATTGTATGGCTTCGATGTTCGATTTGTTAAAACATCAGTCAGTGTCACAGTTCACTTTGTCAATTACCACACATCGTAGTAGAACTGTTCCAAGCTTAATTATATGTCTGTCACATGCAGAACTGGTCGAATTCATTGAGCAAAAAGCCACTCTACAACTATAAATAGCGATGCTAGTCGGGAGAGTAAGTTTATGCAAATATGATTTTAAAAAATTGCCAACAGCAGTTGACTCTGTTGAAACCCGGAAGTGATTTCTATATATAATTTTCTATTTAGCCAAGAGTAGGTGATTGTTGAATCAATATTTACTGAAGAAAGACGTTATCATTACTGCATTGCGTTCGTTGTTCAATTTTTGGGGTAGTGCGTGTCAGAAAATACTTTTCGAGTGATTACCCTCGAAGTGTAGTAGCTTTGGTGAACCGGGTATATGGTTCATATATCCCATTTCTTCTGTTAGCGTGACATTTCCGTGAAAAAAGAATTAAATTCGTTTTGGCGATCATCGCTAATGACGCAATGAGCTCTTTGGCTGTAATAAAATATTTGCAGTTTCTCACAGCGTTTATGATGAAATATTTATGTAAAGTTGGATTTTTTCATGTCTCTGTTGAGGATAAAAACAAAAGCGTGCAATCGACTATGAGCTGACGACGATTTGAGAACTGCTTTCTGCTCAACAATTTCACATTTCAAACAAAACAATATTTCTGCAAAACAACAACAGAAATGACATTATTTATATTTATTATTTCAATAGAAGCGTTGTTGTAAAGTTAAGTTGAGCACATTGGGTGCGGGACGCGATTGCCTATCTCTTCTGGCGGTGCAAGCCGGAAAAAACGTTTGGAAGCACTCGTTTAGAACAACATTGAATTTTTCATGAAAAAATATCTGCTTTCGTTAGTTAAAATGGAAAGTTTTCTTTGCAGTTCTTAATGTTCCTAGATTGAGTATCCGCCTGCTAAAGATGACGGTCAACAAGCAAGAGAATTTGTTGCTTTATCAAATTTGATGTAATTGAAAGCATTGGTTAAATGTGAACGGGCCAAGCAGAAAAATGCAAAACAGCTATTTGTTATTTCAAAAGGCCAAGAATTTTGCACAAGACATGTCGTCTGGCATGTCAGTAGTTGGTGAAGGTAATTCCTAAAATGTACAAATGTTCATCTGCTTGTTTTAATGTGCTTAATATAAATTGTTAACAAATATAGTGTTGTAATGTAAATTTTGTAAAACAACAACTGTTCGCATCGTCCAAAATTGAGCTGAATTTTATATCACCACCACATGATCACCGCTTTGGTTTATTTCAAATTCACATACAAGTAAACTATTTGCATACTGCAACTAATGAGAACTGACTGAATCAGCAGGATAGAATCAATTTAATACCAGTAAGTATCTTTTCGATGAAGAGGTCCTTGGATAGCATATTGTTCCATAATTTCTTCTTCAAACAGTTTCAGCTGAGGTTCGAAAGTTCTTTCCAACACCACTTTAGCAGTTGTATCTTTTTCATTTTCTAAAACCAAATTGATTCAACTACTTTTTACAACATTTTTTCTTTTGAAGAACAAATTAACAAAAATTCCACCTGAATAACTTTCCGGAGTAATGTATTCCAAAGTTTCTTGAGAACGTACAGGTATTGGAATCTGATGACCAGATCGAACGCTAACTCGAATCTTTTCGCCTTTTTCATTCCAACGCCATTCCACTTCAGTTGGTTTTCTTGAAAAAGTAACGGTCTCATAGTGACAAACAGCAAAACAAAATCAACAGAACAACATCTATCACAAACAATAACACAACAACAATAATATATTAATAAACCAATATTTCAGTTCTTATTGAACTGAGCAAAATGTTTACAACTAATTTTGTTGCTAGCAACATGAATAAAATTGTTAGCAACAAAATTGATGACTTATGATTTGAAAAACCAGAAAAATGTAAAACAGAAACGTAACCAAAAAAAAAAAAAAATTTTTCAATTTTAATAAATATGTCTGATTTAAATACATTTCAAAATGCCACTCACAAATCGACTGGATCTACCAAAGCAATCTCCTTTTCCACATCCAGTGGGCATTCTTTTTTCACCATGTTGCCTTTGTAACCCATCTGTTTAATGCTGCCTACCATTTGAAATTTCTAAAACAATTTTACCATACACGTATGTATACATAAACACAAACATATACAATTAAAAAAGAAAGACCAATTTACACAATTCAAACCTTCAACAAAGCACCAGTTACGTTCGCGGACCACGTAATTAATCAAACCCTGTTTTCCTTTATCCTTCCCAACAAGTACTTCGACCTGTGCAATAAAACACAAATGCAATAAAAGTTGATGAATGCTAATAGAATTTAAATTTAAAATGAACATTTTTGAAAAGAAGAAAAACTGTACGTACTCTATCACCACGAAACATGGTCCACTGATGATCGGGAATAGTTGAAACTGGTGCTATGCGAACCTTTTTGTTCATTTTTCGTTGATTATCCAACTGTTGTTGATGAACATCCGCTTCCTGTTCCCAAGGTCTGTATTCAGTGTACTCATAATCTTCAGGCTTTCGTCTGAACAAATAATAATAATAATAATAATAATAATAATAATAATAAAAGAATAAACATTCAAAAAATATTGATTAAAATAAATTTAAAACAAAAAATAAACTTTGTTTGCAAAGCAAAGTGAATTTTATCGACCATCACCAGCCAATAATGAACTTACTCGTATTCAACAATTTCTGGCGTACCAAAACGATTTCGGAATACTTTTTTCGGTACAGTCTTTTTCACTTGATCAATGTATGATTTTGGCAAATTTTTCAAATAAGTGCAATGCAATAAAACGCTGAATCGCATCACGTATCACTGAAAATAAATTTATTACACAAATGAAGAAATGAGTTGGTTAATGAAGTAGAAGAGAAAAAAAACAAAAAATAAAATTCAAATTGATATTCAACAACAACAACAACAGAATCAACAAAAGATATATATACGGTATGAAAAGGAATTTATTGATTTGATTTTTGATGAAATACTCGCAATTGCAAGTTCCATCTAAAACAGAACATCCAATGTCATCATGAGGGAAAAACCAAAGATGAGTGACCAAATAACAAAATCCGTGTGACCGTGGCTCTGTGCTTCTGGTATCACGTCGTCGAAGACCACGTATATCATCGCTCCGGCAGCAAAACTGAGCGCAAATGGTAATAAATTTTCCATCAGCGTTATTCCAATGGCACCGCACAGCGCCGCCATTGGTTCCACCATGCCGCTGAGCTGACCAAAGAAAAAGCTGGTCCATTTGTTGTAGCCGAATGCAGCTAATGGCAAACTGACGGCCAAACCTTCGGGAAAATTTTGCAATCCAATACCAATGGCCAAACTGCGCGCTTTCTCAAAGGTGTAACCAAAATTTCCACTGCCCACTGCACCAAATCCAACCCCGACGGCCAAACCTTCCGGTATGTTGTGCAACGTAATTGCCATGACCAGAAGAAAAATCCTGTGCCAACTTCTACGAGCAGCCGGTGTCATCTCTTCTTTGGTTAACAATTCAAAATCGCGTATTGCGCGTCTTCGTACTGTATAACCGTCCAAATCAATACTCTGCGTGGAGTTGAAGTGTACTGTATGAACATTTGTTGAAGCGGTCGTTTGCTTTTCAGAGTCGATTAATAATTTACACACTGGATCACCGACACCAAAGTAGCGGTCACAAATTGATAAAAACCAACAACCACATAGAAAGCCAATTAAAACAATCAAAAATCCAATTTCACTGTAAAAAGTGACACTGATCTTAATAGCAGGTTCCAGAAGGGACCAAAATGACGCTGCGGTCATTACACCAGCCGAAAAGCCAAGGCTACCGTCTAAAAAAGAATAAAAACATATTGCTTTTTATTAAACAGTGTAGCATTTGATTCAATGATAACTGTGAAATTTATCCAAGAAAAAAAATCATTTTTCATGCAACGCGTTACAACTTTGCTTGTGCAATAAATAATTTCGAATATCAGCAGAACAACTCTATTGTAAAACACAGACAACAAATTAAACATTGCAATAACTGAAACGAGAATTTTCATATCCCCCCCCCCCCAAAAAAAAAAAACAATTAAAAACGTACTTACTCACCAAGAACATAACGATTATCAGGTTTGAAAAAAAACACTCCTGCGGCACCCAGTGCCGTTACTCCCCAAGTGAACAATGAGCCCAGCATCGCCTGCGCTACTGGACCGTAGCTTCGAAGCATTGTTCTAAAAATAAAAATATATCACAAACAAGAACAATACACCGATATTAATTTTCTGAAATATATTTATATAACACGAATTCCAAATGAATTCGCCCTTGAATTCAGAAATACCAAATAATCGAACACTACTCTAATCAACAATAATCAAAAAAAAAACAATAATCAGAAATCAAAATTTTGTATTCCATTTAAATGCTTTTTTCTGACAATCTGTTTCATAAATCAGACATAAAAATGTGTATCACTTTTCACCAGAGTACAATATAATTAAAGTAAAAAATAAATACAAACTTAACTAAAACAGAAAATTATTTCTGATACAATTTGCAAATTATTCCAATAAACAACAGCAATTTCAGTTCAAAAAAACACAGTTATGTCAAAAGCAGCGTTATTATGATTTAATGAATCCATACAGAGGAAAAAAGCAACGAACATATACTGTAACAGCACAGACGTTCAAAATAATCACAGTGTTCACAAATGTGGAGTTCGAGGCACGCAATTCAACAACATAATATTAAAGAAAACAACTGAAATGGTTTAAAAATTAATAGTTCATAACAAAATAAGCAATTAAACAGGAAAACGAATGAGAGAACTTAATTAAACCTGTTGCAACCTGTTACTGTTCATCAAAATAACATCCGTTCAAACTGGTACAGTAAACAAATGTAGTAACAAACGGGCAATAAAAATCCTGAACAATTATAACCAACTCATGATATGGTTGAAATGAAATGCTGAAAACAAAATTTCCAACGATTATCATTTCGCAAAACCTGACGGAAATAAACGTCGTTTACTGTTACTGTGCAACATCGCTAACAGAATGTTCAGAGACAATTTCATTATATCACTTTTAGATAAGCTTTGTCAATCAGCAAGCAGGCTTCTCTGAGCACAAAAGATTCGAATAAATTTGAACACCATGCAAGTAAACAAATTGCGAAACGTACATTTTCCACAATATTCACAATGAGCAAACAAACTACGGCAGTAATAATGAACGATTGAGCACTTATCAAAATAAAAACTCAAATCAAAATATTAAATTCAACATCAAATCATACTTTATCAATGTTAAAGTCACAATTTTTCATTTAAAAATGAAAAATTCTACAAGTGAAAATCAGAAAAAGAAAAAGAAAACAATAATAAACAAAAATTCGAGCAATGTTTCCACTTACCTCAACTAATTATGCGTAAATTTCTTTTTATAGACAAGAAATATTTCAAATATGTTAAAGTTTCACACTATAAAACAGAAAATTGTCTAAAAATAATCACACTCATCAGGTGTATCCAACATTCAACACTCTTCCATATCAGCAAACTCATTTTATTCACGGTATACTGTATTCGGAGAAACAAAAACGATCATTTTGAAAGAAAATTTTTAATTTACTCATAATTTGCATGATTTAACTAACCGTATAATTTTATTATACTTCAGTTTGCAAACTTTCCTCACAATCTATCTAATGTACCATTGTTAATAAACCAGTAGTGCTGTGTTACTCTTACTGAGCTGCAAGGATTAAAATTTACTGCATGTCAGTCGTCATAAATTTACACTTTTTTTACATATGCAGCTCACTTTGAATCTATAAATATTAATTGTAATAAAACTCAATTGCAAAACGGTAAAGTTCTCAATGTTTACTAAAACTGAACCTACCATTTAAAATTTAAAGTTTGCCACAAACTTACGCAATTGTTGGCACAAAAGTGCCCATTACAGTTGGTTTCTCATATTCTAGCAATTATCTTGAATTGTTTTAAGATTTACTGTTCAAATATTTTTTTCTCATGTCTGCGTTTAAAAAGATTGTAAGTTATTTTTCTATAAACAAACTTTATTCTATTGTATACTGTAGATTACTGAAAATCAAAACATTAATTGCTTTCAACAACTGACAAATTTGCATAGATTTTGCAGAAGTAAAATGTTTGAATTATGCACGATGAAGTTGCATTTTTGATTTTAAGACATTTTGACTATTTCAGCACCAGACAACTATGTGCTGTGTTGCAAGAGTGCATGTCGTCGCTTTCGACCGAACAGTTGAGAAAATCGCACTGTTCAACTTCTGTCAATTCATGGTGAGCACACTGCAAGCATGCTGACTGAAGGTCAACTTTCAACAGATGTATGTACCTGAATGCAAGTTTTAAGCACTTGAAATTAAAATTGAAAACTTCGATATGCCACAAATTCTGAATTGGTGGTGGATTCTGAATGGTGAAAAAATCACTTTAAGCCCACCTTTACTTTCAACTTGAGAGAAATTCTTTAAAAAATGCATACATGTTCAATGTTTTACTTTCATACATGAAATGCTGCTGGTCAACGTTATTTACTGCTGAACAGGTAATTCTGAAAGTTTGTCGTCAGACTGGATGGATTGATTCCACAGCTGCAACAGCAACAACAACAACAACAACAACAACAACAGAGCGTTTAATATGAACAGACGTATCAATTCTGAAGATCGGAAGTGATAATTTCCCACGGTTTTCAGCATCTCCAGTTCCCAAGCACACTTACGTATCTCACATATCTGCTCAATCAATACCTTGCCCATTTGTTCAACAACGTTCTGTCAGGAAGAACCAACATGACGTTCTTCATCACTGTTCGATTTGAAAACGAAACATTTCAACATTCAAATACACAGTCAGATTGTTATTCAAGTTTTAGAATTTATGCATTCAAAATAATACCAAAAAAATTAGATTTATAATCTTTTCCTTTAACCTCAAACGCAGCGCTGCTAAAAGAATTTCCTATTGTCCATATACGGTTTGTCTTATTCTTGAAAAACATCAAATTCAGAAACCCCTAATATTTTATATTCATCCAAATTTCAATATACTCTTGTGTCTTTTTAATGTTCAGTATTCAAAAATAAACGTTTTATATAGTTCAAATTATACAGTTCAGTTGTTTCTTTAATTTGTTCTTTCTTTTGTTAAAAATCCCGAAAATTTTTTAAATAAAAGTCATAAGCTTTTCCTCTCCAGTTTTACCAAATTGGTATTAGAAACGAAAAATGAATTTATATCATTACTTAACTATGTTGCGTTGATAATTCATAACTTCAAGTGTCTCCTTATATATATATATATATATATATATATATATATATATATATGTGTGTGTGTGTGTGTGTGTGTGTGTGTGTGCGTGCGTGCGTGATTCGTAAAAAATGCTTCATTTAGCCATTAAAATAAAACGATCAAAAAGATCTTACCCATTTCTGTGGTTTTTCATTGGTCGGAAGCGCCCATTGCTGCAGTTTTGTCAGTAAGCTGGCTAAGGTGCTGTTGAGCGGTGTTCTGCTCACAAACTCCTGCTCAGCTTTTATCAAGCTGCTCTCTGGCGTTTGCTTGGGAAACAGTGATAAAATCAGAATAGAACGATATGAGCAGACCGCAACCAGCAATGCTTCTACATTTCAAGCAGAATGGCTTAAAACGGTAAATGATATTCGGTTGGGTTTCCGTCTGGATTGCACTGAACGAGCCCCTCTAACTTCAACCATCGCAAATCCCGTTTTTGTGATCGTTGTTCCGTTAGGTCGATACATCTCAGTCAACATTCATTCACTTCTTGTTCTTCAAGCAATAGCCCGATTTATCACACCAACGTGACAAATTGGACTGAATAAAATTCCACAAAGGCAAACAAGATCGACCCTAACTATGACGAAAACAATGCTTAAATCATCATTGGTCATCTATAAATAGATGCAAAGTGATCAAACGTTCCACAGTAATTGAACAATCAAGTATAAATGAAGGAATTCCATTTTCAACAAACATGAGCTATTTCATTGTTGAATAATTGTTGTTGCTTATCTTGTCTCAATAAAAAAAATTAATTTTATAATTTGAATAATATATGTATTAACAATAATTTAAACATTTTACCAATAATTTTAAACAAAATATTGCATTGGCACTTGCAGTTAATTATTGCACGACAGTATACATAGTTTAGCATAGCATAAGATAAAAGTACTTTTGTCTACGTTGAAATAAGATGGAAGCTGTTGATTGTACACCATATACGGTGGCAAAGTGTGGTTGGGTTAAAAGACAAAGTAACTTTTAAGCGACACATCATTGAATGTAGTAATTTTGTTTGTTTTTTTGCACAGCGTCCGTATTGCATCGATGGAAAGATGCTTGGCTGGTATTATATAAAAGTGGAAGACTGGTTGTATATAACGGTTGCAATTCTTCGAATATCATTCACTGCATCAATTTACCTAGTGAATGTCCGCAGATTTTGAGAAATTACTTGGTTTGGCGCAACTTTTCTAAACTTGATAATTTTAATTGTTCTCTTTTAAGGGTGGTTTAACTCCACCTCATGGAAGAAGTGAAAATTCTTTATTCGGCTTGAAATCTTCATGCAAAATTTTACACTTTTCTGGTGAAAACGAAGACGATGCTTTGTAAGTGATTTTTTTTTAGCGTACGTTAACATCAATTGCCAGTATTATCAAAAGTGCAGTTTATCCTCACTGTGAAGTGTATTTTTTGTGAATAATATTTTTTTTTCATACAATTCGAGCTATTTCTCTCAGAAAGTTTGCCTTACACTTATAGACGTTTAGAATTGGAAAGTTGTCGATGATGAATTTTAATTTTTATAATTATTTTGTGCCTTTTTTTTAATCGAAGCAATATTATTATTTTGTCAAGATGTGGCAAGGAAATATTTGTTTTCCAATGTTTTTAGCAACAAAATAAGTGAATTGTTGCAAACTAATAATAGAATAATAGATAATGAGGTTATGTGTACAGTTGGATTGTGTTTACGGTAAATTGCAAGGATGAATTTTATTATTGTTGAGATTATTATAATCTTTTCAAATTAAAAAAAAATACTTTTATCGTAAATGATTTCTTTTTTTTTTAAAATATGAATTTTAATTGAAATTTTATTTTTATGTTGTAATAGTTGAACTTTTTGTGTTAGGGCATGGATAAGTAGTATTGAAGAATTTCTTGATGTTGAACGATCAGGCTTTCCACCAAGCTTCACCTATGTTTATCGAGCACCTGCATATCCTCCTCGTGCAGTAAATTGGTTGCCTATAGGTTATGATTGTGGAATAATTTATTGTTATTAAAAATGTTGTTATTTTTAAGGCCTTCCAATGAGCTATCCTCGACTGTGCTATGGTAGATACTGTGATAGTTTGGCAGCTGCGACGCTTGCAGGCGCTACTGCGGGCTTGGTTTTAATGTGGCCCTGGATGTTGCTTTATTAAGATTAGTAATTGAGAAATTGGAGAAAGAATTTTTTTTTATACAGAAGTGATTTCCTGTTCAGCAATCATATTGAAAAATAGTAGAATAGCTTTTGCAGTAGAATATTTCTTGAATGGATATTCAATTTTTCAACTTTTGTAAAAGGTGTGAAATTTGAATTTTGATGAATAAAAAGAATGAATCGAACGAAAAAATACAGCAAAACAATACATTTTTATTAATATTTTCACATGAACTTGTGCGAAATTGGAAAACGACAATGCAGACAAAAGAATGTTTTGTTTTGTTTTTAAATATTAGCCAAACAGTATAGTATAGTACAGTACAGTACAGTACAGTACAGTACAGTATAGTATAGTATATATTTGAATAAAAAATTTTTTTTGTTCAAATTGCTGTTGTTGCTGCAAAATAAATCAATGCAGCCATTTTCATCACCAATGAGAACAAACAGACAACAAAGTGAAAATGAACACAAACTTGCTTGTTTTCCTTTTGCCTATAGAAAACCGGGATGTGTGATGAATAAATAGATAATAGATGAATGAATGCTTTCGATTGAGAATCATTTCGAAGATCATTGTGGCAAATATCGTTCTCCCAGGGAGATGATTGCACGATCATAGTTGGCATCACCAGTTCTCTCTGCAGCCCACCAGTTGTTATTGTTACAAAGATTTGTTGTCTGCACTTGGACACCACCGGTTGGCATGTTGTACTTTGATGGCACAGAGTTAGTGGATAAACTCTGCAATTGAAATCAAATGAAAATTTTTACAAATAATTAATTAATTACGTATAATAAGAAACCTCATTTGCAGAATAGTGCATATTCCAGTCACTTTGAGCTGGTAGAATGATGTTCTGCGATGAATTGACCAAATCCGAGTCGACGGAATTTGTCATCTGAGGTGTAAACGATGCTGCAGGTGTAGTAAAATCACGATGTGCAAACAAACTGTGGTGGGAATTTGGATCCGCTGTTCGTACTGTATCCGTTGTGTAAGATGTACCTGTAGAGCGAAAGTTGGTAAATTAATTTTCAAAAATTTATGTAAAAAATTTTCGCCTGTCGCCAAACCTGGAATGCGTAAATTTTGCGGATATGGATACAGTTCTGGTTGTTGTTCAACAGGATTGGAATTGTTCAACCAATGGGCTGTTATGTTGACATTCGGTTGCAGCTCGTTTGTAGAACCCGTGGTCAAATATCCAGCAGCAAACATATCTGCGGTGCTGTTCACGGTGCACAGTTCACCAGTGTTCGGCGGTGATTTGGAACTGTCAATTGTTTATTTTCATATTCATATTCATATTTGTGCAAAATATATGAGCACAATTTTAAATACCTCAAAAAGTTCACACAAACACTGGAACCGACTACAAATTCAAATTCTTCAGAAAATGGATTGAAAAATGACCAAACCGACGTTCTCACGCACATCCATTCGTCAGACTTTGAGCGGAAGCGATAAATAACGCACAGCGTTTGATCTTTCAATTTGAGCACTAAACATATATTGAATTTTGAAAAATTGCATTCTCTCTGCTGTACAAGAAAGAAATAATTGCAGCATCAGCATTGTAATTATGAATATGAAACGTCCGCTGTGGTTCAAAGTGGGATGTTTGCAACGCTGCTTCACGCTGTTGACATACACGCTGAATACTCACTTGAAGCGGGGTGAAAATTGAAATTGAACAGAGACGAAGAATAAGAACAGAAAAGCATGCACACAGTTAATTGTGCAATTTGAAATCAATAATGATGCAAAAGAACTGGGTCAACCAGCAAGTTCACTCACCTTGGTTAAACACATCACGCACGTTTGCTTGATCTTCCGAGTGGACACATTCCCACCAGCACGTGCCGAGCAGCTCGTGCGGCTTGTAACCAAGAATACCATGCACCCTGTGAATAATTGAAATTCAAATTTCATTTATTCCTCTTCTTCTTCTTCTTCTTTTTTTTTTCAACTTGTTCACCTTTCGTCCAAATATGTAAATTTGCCTTCTTCATTCAATCGCACACAAAATTCTTGTTGATTCACATTCGAACTGGAAGTCATGTTCGACACTTGCAATCTAGCAATACAGATCAGACATCGTTCTTTGGCCAATGACTTGATTTCTGATGTGCTCGTATCGACGCAAGCTTCCAATTCTGTGCATTAATCATAAAAAAAAAAACAGAATTGATAAATTGCATTTATTTCTCTTACACCTTTTTACCCTGAGGAATGGAATTTTTCACATATCCAGTGCAATGTACAACCACGTATTGGTTGTCGTTGTGAATGAAAATTGGCCTCCGATTTCTCATACGATTAAAATGCAAATTGGTCGTTGCACGACGACCAAGCTTCATGCGACAAATGAATCCACGGCGACAGCTCATGTGTACTCGATTCAATGCTTGAAACAAAACAAAAATGAAACATTGTATTTTTTTCTTTTTTAACATATTTTTACTTATAATAAATAAATAAATAAAATACAATATATTTTTGTTCATTTTTACCTTGTTGATTTTCTTTTTTAACAGTGCCAGCTGAAAATACACGCACACATAGTCAGTCACGGTTCATTGATTGAAATCAACAAATTAATTGCTCACTTTTGAAATCCAACACTCGGTTCAACATTGTCCCATCCAAGCCGGACAGTTGTTCTTTGATTTTGTTCATATCTTCAGGATGGACAAGATCGTAAATTGAATGACCAATACATTCAGCCTTGGATTTAAGAAACAAAAAAATCCAATTATACAACGCTTTATATTTAAATAATAATTTGAAGTAAAACAAATTTTTCTCCAATGATCATGCAGTCAAAAAAAAAGGTACTTGAGTTAAATTCAGCACTGGATAAATTGAATCGGCCACGAACAACACTTTCCCTGAGTCACAACCGACAACCAGCATGAAACCGTTGGCAGCCTGAAAAGTGAAAATCAACACAAACTCACACTGTACAAGTGAGTTTCACATTTGTTGTATGCAAATAAATGCTAACAACAGCAAACTTACTTCCAATACAAGATGTTTCAATTCTTGGTCAGTTAAAAACGACGGTCGATACGAAGAATCTGAACTTGTTCCTTCACAATCTATACAAAATATTAAAAGATTAATTTTTATGATCAATCTAAAAAGAAAAATTAATATCACTTCCACTTTCTATCATGAATTTAAATGTATGAAATTTGTAAAAAAAATTGTCAATTTCTTTTTTTCTTTCATGAACAATGCGTTGAAATGAATATGCCATTTTTCAAAAAAAAAAAAAAAAAACAAAAAAGTATTCTCTATACAAAAAGCTTATTAAATATATGCAAATTTTCAATATAAATAAAAAATATCAATAATAATAATAATAATAAATATACAAAAATAAAATAAAACAAAAAAAAAGCACGACGTTTTTTTTTCATTCTCTAATTCTTCTTATTACTGTAATTGTCCACTTTCGTCTGTTTGAAAATCAAATTTCATCTTACTGTATTGTAAATTTTGTAAAATTTGCAAAGCAAAATCCATGGAGAAAAATTGAAAAAAAAAACAAAAAAAGAAAGAAAGAAAGAACAAGAGGAAGAAGTTTAAAAAGAAAATTATTAATAATCCTGAGATTAAATTTCCAAATGAAAAAAAAATCTGTTTGTTTGTGTTGAATATTAATTGAAAATTACTTCTTATGGCTTTCATGTGCGAGACGGCCATTCTCAAGATTGTCAGCTTGTCAGGACGACGACCAAGACCGGCGCACTGTGGCACCATGTCGGCCAATTCGTTGATGTAGTGGGTCATTTTGTTTCGACGTCGACGCTCAATTTCGCTGTGATTTTCCCTGCAACGACATTGTTCTTTTCAATTGCGCATCACCAATTGATTGAAAATTGTTAAATTAAAAGATAAATTAAACCCGAGAAATTTGATTTCATTTTATAATTTTTTAAATACACATACACAAATTGAAATCATTTTACAATACAGTGTGTTAATTATAATTTTGAAAAAAAAAATAAATAAATAAATAAATATATATATATATATATATATATTCTCTTTTGATTTTTTTTCGATTGTTCTGAAAGCCATGTCAAGCTTTGATCAAACATCATGGGCAATAAATGGATCAATATTTCACATTTCCGTTGAAGCGTATAAAATGTGAACTGACGTCCGTACGTACCCCCAGTGGAATAAATGATTACCTGAATGTTCACATTCATTTGGTTGAAAAGAAAAATTAATTTAAAAATATCCAACTGACGCTAACGAACTAAATGCTATTTGCCCACCGAAATGCTAATAATGATCATTGTTAAACTTTGCAGCACGTCTGTCGACAATTATAGCTGCTGCTCTGCTGCTGTGTTCCTTGGCCCCACTTTCTGCCCTTCCTATGCCGTCGTCCCCAACTTTCCTCAGTTCCCTACTCTCCTAGCCCCTGGTGAATATATGCTTACGGTCAAGAAGAAATGTTATTTTAAACGAATTTTGTAAAAAAAAAAATTTAATAACAAGATCAACTTTGTTAACATTAAAATGTTAATGTAAATATTATTTTTCTTTTCAGTCGTATTTATCATCATCATCATCATCATCATAATGATAAACAAAAGCAGATCAACAACCTGATGACGGTGTACAATATGAACAAATTGTAAGAGAGAATTTAAAAAGAAAACAAAAATCACCCACATCAATTATTATTTATGTGTGCATGTTAGTTTTGTTCTCTTACCTGGCACATCGTTCTTTTTCTGTCAATGTTTGTTCTCCGTAATCTTCGGAATTCATATTTTCATCAAAAGAAATTCTAAAATAAATAAATAAACAATTAAATATTGTTGTTGTGAAATTTAAATGCGAAATTTTAATTGCGAGCGGCCTATGGGAGACAATTTTCAAAAAGTTGGCAGGCGCACCACAGTTCGAAGAAAAGTGCAACAGCGTCTGCGCAGTTAAGAAGTTGACTGGTAGATAATTGACTACCGGCCGGTCGGCTGGCTGGCTGGCTGGCTTACTGTAAATTTGCATGACCGGCAAGAGGAAGATGCGGAAAACGTCAAGGAAACAAGCTGGTCAAAAACTGGTCACTCTGTCCAGTCAACAACACCAGCAACTGAAAAGTGAATATTTGTCCACCGACCGATGAGGACAACGTTAGTGAACTGATGAATACGCGAGCACATGAATTGAACCCGCCCAAGCAAATACAAAACACCAGCTGAAGTGGACAATCTCACCGGACGTCCTTACTATATACATACATACATACATACATACATAAGCATACCGTTCATTCATAAAGATTGTCGACTTTAACCATTTCATTATTTTGGATAAATTCATAAATATTCATAATTTTATTTTCCCACATGCAAATATTGTCTATAGGAAACGAAGTGTCAGTATGCTGGTGCATTTTCCTTCAATAAATGCACGTACGGCTGGTATTAGTTTTTCGCTTTTGCTCTTATTCCAAGTGTACAATTTTTGGACCGGTTAAACTAGCGATGAAATAACCTGTTCACAATAACCAATGACACCAAAATGATAATGAACTGATATCGTTGCATGTCTATACGCTGAAAAATTTTCATACCTTCCATTCTATGGTTGTTTATTTGTTACAAACAAACAAACAATTCAATTTATCATGTTGATAAATTAAGAATTGAAATAATTTTTAAAAAAAAAGAGGAAATGGAAATAAATTTGATTAACTTTTTTCTGCGAATATTTTTAATTAAATCATTCGAATGATGATCATTGTAGTAGTTGTGGTGGTGGTGATGATGGTGAATGACCAACTGACCAATGGAAAACAAATGGAAATTTGAAATCAAATAATTGGACAAAAATTGTGTACCTTCTTGGAAAGTGATGAATAATTTACATGGAAAAATGATTGACAAGTGCCAGTTGAATAAAATAATGATGCTCGACGACCGTATGTAAATGTGATTTCTTAAAAATCCATCTCGCCCACTTCAAATGCACCACAGACACGCCAGCTGTATGTATATGCCCCCCTCCCCTTTTACAAGGGAGATTATTAACGGTCGCCTCCTATTCCAATGGGCTTGTTCAATTCGTATCGACCGATGGATGGATGGATGATTAAATGAAAAGCTCGCTTTGCTTTGGTTTTGAAAATAGCGAACATTTTGTTGTAACACAATCTGTTACAAAAAAAAAGAACAGAACAACTAGAGCAGAGATAAATATTGAATAATTATTGAAATTGTCTCTTATAAACAATAATATTTAAGAAGGAAATAAATTTAAGAATTTTAATTTTTGTCTTGTCTCAAAATAAATCGCATATATATTATATATTTGCTGTATTACGTCAATGTTCAAAATTGCGTACGTGAAACCAAAGACAAAAAATAAAATAAAATAAATATTATGAAAAAATAATTTGGTTTTGTTATTTGGCTTCAACATAAAATATGCAAGGAAATGGTGAATCGTACCGATTATGAATTATGAAAATTATAACAATCAGATGATCGTTTGCTTGATCTGAGATGATCAATTGAAAAAGAAAATCATATTCAATTGCATATATTCGAATATGAATAAAAGTTCAACAAAAATCAGCAACAACACTGCATTTTGTCAGTTTGACTAATGAAAAATAAAAAAAAAAGAAAGAAACACATCAATCAAAAATATAATAATCAACACAAAATCGCTATTATTACCTGTTTTACACGTGGTCTTCAATTTTACACAATTCCATCAATCAGTCAATAAAATCATATCAATCCTACCGATCAAAAAATACAACCATTGATATTACTGTAGATTTGTGTAAATGAAAAAAATATTCAATTTTGTAATACAAAATTTTTTGACCAATCAAAATTCATATCATCCGTTATGTCGATCTGTGTTTGTCAAAGCGAACAAATAAAATTATATTTAAATTTTTGCAAAGTAAAAGAAGTCAATTAATCAATAAAAACTGTGAAAAATAATTAATATATATATATATATATATATATTGAAAAAGAACAAATAAATAAATAAATTAATTAATTAATATTATATTTGTTAAGAATGAATAAATTAAATATTATAAATAAACACACAGTAAAAAAAGAGCATTACATTCATTTGATAAGTGAATAGAGAGCAATAAAATAATATCGGAGTAAAAAAGAAGAGAAAAAATTGTGAGCAGAGTTCTAAGCGGTGATGGTGATGATGTAGTGAATTAAAAATGATTCTTCCCTCAACAACATACGATGCAAGGAAGAGATGATGATGGGTTAGTTGCGTAGCAACGGAATTTTCTACTTGGCTACAAAGAGAGAAAATGTTCATTTGAAAACATATTCATTTACAATTAAAAACAAAAAAATTAACGTTTCAAAAGAAAAATATTTTTGCATATAAATTTAGTTAAAATTGAAAAAAAACTATCAGTTGAAAATGCTTTTTCTTTAAATTAAGCAATTCTGAAGAACTCTCCATCTCTTGAAAAGAATATACTTCTGCTTGACAACCGATAACAAATGTACCATTTGGTTGTTTCTCTTCAAGTTTGAAGTAGATGCAATATTATTATTATTATTATTATTATTATTATTATTATTATAAAAAAAACAATTTATTCTCAACTGAATATAATTTTCACTTTTTACTTTATGAATATTTATTTGAAAAATAATTTCAAAATAATTCAATTTAAAAAAAAACAACTTTCATCACTTTCAACATCCAAATAAAATTTCCAAAAAAATAATAATAAAGTATATATATTTCTTCATTTTGTCTTATATTGGTGTTGCTCAATCCTCTGCAAATATTATTAAAAGTGGAAAAAAGAAAGTAACACGCAAATGCACATACACATATCCAGAGCAAAAAACTTACCTTATTTATTACAAAAATTACAATATGAATTCGATATGAAAATCAATAATCCATTTTGCCTTGTTTGGTTTTAAATTTTAAAATACAGTCCAAAATGAATAACGGTGAAGATAAGAAATGAGAAATCTGTAAGTAATTTTTAAATTGTGCATATATATAAGATTAAGATGGATTAAAGAATTTTGCGCATTGGTGATTTTGAAGAGTAATAATTTGAAATGGACTGAAATCCCAACTTGCACCTGGACAAGGCGGATTTTTAATCTCCATTATAAAGCTGAACGAGAGTTCTGATCGATCGATGTAGCGGCTAATTATCATTCATTCATTCACTTGACCAGCCTTTTCTTACTTATCACTTACTTACCAATTGAAGAGGCCAATTGACAAGGCAAGACCAACCAACCAACACAACAACAACAACAACCAAACCAAAGCTAAACGACAATCATTGCACAGAAGCATTAAAAAGCTTTTGCTCTCTTGGAAATTTTATTGATCACCATCATCATCATTTTATATCCAACAAGCACAACCGTTTTGCTCAAAAAGTTGACCTCAATCAAAGCATCATTTTAAAAAATTTATTTTTTTTTAAAATTAATCCAAACAACAATATGAAATTTTTCAACAATCTTTTCCATCTTTCATCATGAATTATTATTTCAATATTCCACTTGCTTAGTTCAATCGAATAATAATTATTATATGATTATTTTCATGCATAGACAGACATATCACGTTTTATTGACAATCAAAATTGTTTCGGCAAAGTTTGACCTCCATCTTGGAGGTCAAGCGACTGTTGCCCGGCCTATTTATGTCCATCCAAAACTTTACGCCTCTTTCACTTCACCAACAAAATGATCAATAACCACACTTTTTATAAAACTATTTAAACTGCTTTTCTTTCCCCACTTATAATTTATTATTATTCATTATCTGTATTAATAATAATTTATGAAGATTTTTTTTTATTTCAATTATTTTTTTTAATTAATATTTTAAAATGCAAATTTCTTTCTCTTCTACACAATTCAGAAGAAACAGTAACTAAAATGCAGGAACAGAAATTTAAAAAAAGACATATAAGTATAATTTTATTTTTTGTATTTTAAGCAATCGTTGTTATTTACCACATGTTGTTTAAACAATATTTAATTTTTTTTATTAATTACACAAACAGCATTATCTACTCAAAGAATTTAATATGAAAAATTAATTTTTCTCACTTTTCATATTTTGATGAAAGATCAAGTTGGATTGGTTTAAAATTTGATGAGCACAAAAAATATTCAAAAAATAAAATACAACCTACAAAAGCCACACCTTCGCTTGATGTTGAAATGTGAAACAAATTGAAAATGCATTGTCCAGTGAAAAGGCAAAAAAATAATAATTTTCTGCCTAAAGATTTCGTCGAACAAATGATCCTTTTCCGTGTTGACGTGGAATTTCCTTTTCGTGATTTCACATATTACGTCACGTTTTACGTATTTTAGCAGGTGTTCTATTTTCTGCAATATCAATAATGGATGAAAGAAAAAATTATGATAATAATATATTTTTGATCATGTGATGATAAAATTGTTAAAATGGGTTGTCTTGGTTAAAATGTTGAACGAACGTTGAAGAGATTTGAAAACAATAAGTTGAAAATTCTTTCATATTTTATTTTTAAATTAAAATAGAAGAAAGAAGAAAAATGTTTCTGATTTGAATTCCACTAATGATTTTTTACTTCTTTTTTCTTTTGTTCTGTTCATCAAAAAAGAAAGAAAGCGAACAAACCTTGCATTATTGATTCTTGAAAATACAAATTAAATCACTTCAATTCTCTTCAAAATTTACAGTACATCTAAGACAATTTGTTTCATTGAATGAAAATAAAAAATTAAAAAAAAACAGACACACACAAATACATACATATTATCTGTTCTGTGATTTTGAAAAAGAAAGAAATAATGACCACCACCTCATTTACATGAAGCATGCCTGTCTGCTAGATGCTAGACAGGGCATCATTTTTCATTTCAACTGGTCTTGGCAAATTTCTGATAACTGAACTTACATTATGCTGACATTTATTGTCAATAAATGAATACAATTGTGCAATTTTGCAATTTTATAAAACGCAAAAGACATGCTCTTGTTTGTGTTGTATAAAATTCTCTGACGTCAAACACAACTGACCATCCTATTGTTATTGTTGTTTTTGTTGCTGCTGCTCTTTTCCTCAACTACAAACAACACGTATCAATAATAAATAATAAATAAATAAATAATAATAATAGTAATAAATTCAATTCATTGCTTTCGTCAACAATTCGAGTTTTGTCGAAAATTTTTATTATTTTTTTTCAAACCAGTTAAAAATCAAATTGTATTTCAAAAAAAAAAAAATTTATGAAAATTTCAATTTGTTCATTTCAACGCAGTCCGCATGATTGAAGAAGTGTCTGTCTGTTTTGCTACTTTGTTGCATCAAATGAGCATTTGTTAACAATGCATGTCTTGCCAATGATGGCATTCAATTAATTCCTATTAAAAAAATGATGTTTGCTTGAAATGTTACATTTCTTGTTTGGAATCCGCAACAAAATGCTATAAAAAAAAGAAAGAAGTTTAAAAAAAAAAACAATTTTCTTTGCTCTCCTCTACAGCTATTCATAGCGATTGTGTTCATCAAATTATCGTCATCAAATTTACACTAGCAAACTGCCGAAATGCCTGTGATCATTGGCAATGGAAATGAAAAATTATTCTCTGTTAAAAAAACACCAATGATACCGTAATAAAAAAATCAAGTATTATTCAATTTTGCGTAATGTGTTGGAAAGAATATTAGAGCGGAAAAAAAATTTGAATAAAAATGACATGGTTGCGAATGGAATTTTGCGTTTATCAAACAAATGCCAGCAAATGTATATGTTGATTGATAATGAACAAAAGAAAAAGGATGGTAAAGCTACTTTTGGTAAACTTTTTGGAAGCGACAGAAAACAATTTTTGTATTGTAGCTTATGGCAGTACTTAGTTAGTTAGTTAAAGAAAAATTATAAAAATCTCATAATCAACTAAAACGGTTAGTCAATCAAATAAATAATTAGTAAGTTAGTTTTTTTTTCAGAAGAAAGTTTTGCGAAAGTGATGAATAAAATGCTTTATTTATTTATTTATTTATTTGTGTATTTTCAAAAGGAAAATATAATTTGTACAACAATTTTGATGTGTTTCTTTGTTGTACTGTTTTGGAAATTTTGTACAATTTGGTCAAAGTGAAAGCTTAATTGATGAAATGTGAAATATTGCAGTTGTTCATACCGTTAGCTAAGCGTTAGCACACTGATGAATTTCTGACCATTATTTGTTAGATTCCAATGAAATATAAAAATAAGTTGAAAACATTTTTAAACCAATCAAAGAGCAAAGTGAATGATGAATGAATAAATCTTGCATGAGTGAGGAAAATGAAAAAAAAAAATTTCTCCATGATCGACAGTCAATTCGATCTGAAAGTAGAATTAATTTACAATAATGGAATTTATATTCCAGTAATGGATTTTTTCTTTTTCAAAAAAAGAAATAAAAAGAATAATAATGAAGAAGCAATTTTATTTTTTATCATTGTGTTTGATAATAATTGAATAATAATAATAATAATAATAATAATAATAATAATAGTAATGGACAGTTATTGTTATAACAAATTGTGCAATGCATGCAATACAATATTAAAATGTATACAGTGCCAAAGTTTGATTAATTTGAAGTACAGTGAAAAATTATTTTTTCCTCTCTGTCTGTGTCCGTTTCACATGAAAACGTGATGTTCGATGATTGCTTTTTTTTAATGATAATAAATTAATTAATTAAAAAATTTTTTCCAAAATTTATGCCGTGTTGTGTGTTTTTTTGGTTTTATTTTTTTTCAGATTGAAATTTTCTGACAAAAAAAAGTAAAAAACAAAATCAAATTAGTTTCATTGAGATGAAAAATATTCAATAATTGAAATTAAAAATTCCTTTCAAACTTTACACTTTCATGTGCACAGACAGATAGACAAACAGTCAAGTAGATACACAGATGGGTATGTGGTGAGAATGACAATAAAAAAAAAAAAATAAATAAATAAATAAAAACAAACAAGCAGCAAGCAAACAAAAACAGCAAAAAATTTGAATAAGAAAAAAACAAGTAAAATATCAACGGTAAGGCAAAGTGAAGCGACACCAAGATGGGAAAAATGCTGTTGAGTTGTTGCAAGGTGAGTTAGCAGTTGTAATAATAATGGTGGTGATGTTCGTGGTAGTGTCGGTGTTCGAAATAAAGTCCTCCGGTTGAACAGTCGTCGGCTGCGGTATCTTGACGTCTGCTGTTGCCGTGGTCAGCAGCAGCAGCAACTGTAGCAACAGTAGCAGGTCTGATTTGCATGCTTTTGTTGAAACGAGTGGCCATTTTTGAATGCTGATGAACAACCGTGGCACGGTTCGGCTTGTCATGCACAACAAGCAACTGCTTGTCAATGTTGCCGCCGTTCAAGGCTGGCGAGCATTTTCGCTCGGATGCCAATTTTCCCATTGCCGTTGCCATTGTTGCCGTCGGAGCTCTCGTGTAGTAATAGTATCCGTTGTTGTTGTTGTTGTTGTTGGTGGTGGTGGTGCTGTTGTGACTGCGACGGTCAACATTCGCCACCGATGGAGATGAGCCAGGTCCACATTCGGCAGCTTTGTTGTTTTTGCAACAAGATCTTATTGCCGCGTATTCTGCTTCATTCGCTACGATACGACCAGTCGGATTTGCATATAGTCGACGCGTCGTTGGACGCCCGTGAGCGAGCAACGGTCGAGAGCCAGAGGCGTGGGCGTTGGTGGTCACGTGACGCGGGCGGGGCGGACAATGACAGTGCCGATCGCAGTGACGCAGTCGCGGCGCTGAGGTGGCGTTGAATGCCGCGCAGCCGCCGTCTCGGCAGCAATTTTCCAACTCGGACAAATTTACATAATTTCTGTGAGGACATGACCGGCAGAGTTTGTTTTCAACAGCCGCTTGGCGACAAGTTGGCGTGGTCGCTTCCCAAATTTTCGACTTCGGCTGCAACGGTCCGCATGGCAAACTGTGGCGCCCCTTCGGGCGACTGGCCGGAAAAGGGCGTGGTACGTTGGCCACCGGTGTTCGGAGTGAATTTTTCGTCTGTTCCGCTTCAACGTCTGGCAGCGCTTCGCCGTCCGGCACCACCGACAGTTTGATCTTGAACGCGCCCATCGGCTGACCAGTGGTCTTGCGGTCGCCAGCGCCGACATTGGCGCGCATTGGCAACTTCGCGCTGCCCAAGACGTCGTATATTGACCGCACCAAACTGAGAATATCCTGCAACAAAACAATAACGCACATCATCTTTACATCAATTTAAATTGCTTATTAATATATATATATATTATCTTTTGCTTGCTTGCTTGATTGACTGATTCAATTCATTATTCAATCAATAGATATTATTCAAAAAACAAATAATGACGGGAAATTTTCAATTTTGTATTCGTCCATTTCGATTTGAGATATAACATTTAAAATTAAATTTCCTCTTTTTTTCATATAAATGTCAAGGTGATCCATGGCTCTTTATTTTTTGTTTTGCTCTTTCAGCATACAAAAACTGAGACTCACGAAACAGAAACGAGATGAACAATTTCAAGAAATTGGATCAATAAACAACACAGTTTTTGTTAATAATAGAATTAATGAATATTCAAAAAACTTACCGCTTTGGAAACTTTTCCTTTTCCATCAAAATCGTACAACGTGAACACCCATTCTTGACCTTGGTGCATTTTCAAATTTTTGCAATCGTGCTGAAAATTTTTTTTAATTAAAAATTAAAATTAATAATAATAATAATAATAATAATAATACTTGTCCAGGGTCAGCAGTGTGCATAGTTTGTGGTTTGGATTTGGTGTCGTTGCAGGCAGTGGATACTTTATTGCGAGAAAAATCACACGGCTGTTGATAAAGCGGTTCAGTGGTGGTTGTGGTGCTACTGTCGTCCCTGTGACCACGGCATGGCGATTTCGCATTGACCAGAGCTTCTTTCAAAATTGTATCATAGCAATCTTCTTCGGTTGTCTGCGAGACGGTCTCATTTCCGTCCGAGCAAGGCAAAGAT
The DNA here is from genome assembly GCA_001447645.1 of Trichinella pseudospiralis. Lineage (NCBI taxonomy): Eukaryota > Metazoa > Nematoda > Enoplea > Trichinellida > Trichinellidae > Trichinella > Trichinella pseudospiralis. Next base: position 129,321 of record JYDV01000091.1, on the reverse strand, counting down.
TCACAACTGGACGTGGAATTTGAACTGTCCGTATGCGAGATCACCGACAACAACTGCACTTTATCACCTTCGCAATTTTCCGCCAATCCACCTGCAAAACATGAAATTTATCAATTGAACAATAATAATTTGTTCCTGCTCATTTAAAATCGTCTACTGGAAAATTTCATCGACTTCATTCCGCCAATACCGAAAGGCTTTCTCATGATAATTGTATTGCTTGTATTAGCAGCAATGTCCACTTTTCCAACGCTGCTTCTACTGGTACGAGTTACCTGAAAACAAATCGACAATTGGTACTGTAGAAAAATTTGAATTCCAACCCAACGCATGTTCAACAATTGTTGATTTACAAAAAATTACCACAATAATAACACATGCAATACACACATGCATTGGTCCGTTTTATTTTAACCAGAAGCTATTGGAACAATTTTTCAATTTACAATTACTTCAAATTATTAATTTCAAAATTTTTTTGCTGATTTCAGCAAAAAATAAAAAATCAATATTTCTTCTAAATATGTAAATATATTTTTTTCAAGGCAAAATAATAACTCTCCAAGTCAAAGTGTCAGTTGACAATTCGAGACCTACCCGTACGGTAAAGTCCAGAAAAGTCAACAATAAGTATTCACCACCACAGAATAATTGTCGAAGAAATTAAATTTAAAAGAAAAAAAAAAGAAACAGAAAAACTTACAATCCATGAGTGTAGCTTAAGCTGGTGAAATAATGATTCAAAGAATGCTTTAATATTATTTTTGAGCAAATAAACTGTTAAACAAAATGAGAATAATAATTAATCATTGTTAGAATGATGAAGCATAATCGGTTGTGGAAAATGGAATAAAATATAAATAAATAAATAAAAAAAATGGATCAGAAATCAGAGGGCGCCGCAATTGGCAAATAAAGCACGTTGAAGTTGATCTCGAATGAAAGGATCTGTCAATTGTGGAACGGACCAATCAACGGCCGCCTGCGGTGCTGTAATCAAATGGCTGGCGCCGTGCCGCCAGCGTGTGGGTAATTACAGTCAACCGAGATCGACGAACAATTGGTCAATCGAAAACAGGTAAATTGATGTCGGCATCCTTTCAAGAAAGACAATAAAAACAAAAACACGTCACGGATTCAAAACAGCTTGCCGGCGCCAACACCAACTAAACAAAACAGCCCTTTCTGATGTCAACATTAATTCCGCCTGCGCTTATAAACTCAAACAACAACAACAACAACAACAACAACAACAATAATAATAATAATAATAATAATAATAATAAGCAATAAATTGCTCTATTTGGTTTTTTCTTTTTTTTCCCATTTCAATATTAACATAAATTTCAGAAGTGTAAAAAAAATCCAATAGTAAACACCTCTGAGAATGCCCATTTTTCTCATTTGACAAAATAGCCGCAGTGCGCTCTAATTTCAAAAGAAAACAAACACAAAATTTGCATGCTGTTTGCAAAACAAATAAACACAAAAAAAGATAGACAAAATAAATAAATAAATATATATTGAAAAAGAATTTGATTGAATAAAATATATTTCGACGTGATAAATAATATTTGAATTGTACATATATATATATATATATATATATAATTTAATGCAGAATAATTACATTTTACAAAATAAAAACTGAATGTCTTGCAAACAATATTTAAAATTAAAAAAAAGAAGAATTATGTTGAATCAAGTCATAAACGAATCATATTAATAATAATAGTGAAATTCGTTTTTCCGTTAATATATTGTCAAAGAAAAGCAGTGAGAACAGTGAACCTTAACCTTTCGGCCTTTTATCTGCGGACCGTGTTTAAGATTAGCTGCCATTTTTCCAACTGGCATTGTTGCAACAGGGCGTCAGAGTGTTGTCCAACGATGAATAAATATTTGTACAATTTATGCCAAATGCACCACCACCACCACCACCAGCAAATGCTAATCAGTCAGCTAACGATGCTTAGATATAAGCTTTCGCCATTTCGACCTCAACATTTCTCTCTCCAATTTCTCCAATCTCCTCTTCTATTACCCATTGAAAAATCTTCCATTCACTGAGGTCACCAATCGTCAAACTGTAAACTACTGCTACTTCTCATCTGCAACTGCCATCAACAATAATTCATACATAGATTTTTGCAAAACAACACAAACACACTCTATTTTCTTCCTGTTAATTAATTGGCAAATAATTTTAAAAATATAAATAGTACACATATTTTTTAATCATTTTTATTCACTCATATTCAACATAGACTAGTTTTTACATATGACTATGATCAAATCAAAAAAAAACAAATAAAAATGTCATGCATTCACAAGTTTGCATAAATAAATAAACAAATTATATATATATATATATATATATATATATATTGTTTTATAAAGTTATTAATTAATTAAATAAATATCAGTAAAATATTCACCATTGAGGTTAAAATGTGGTCCGTTGGATGAAGAGAAAATCAGTGTCAGTAGTTAGTTATATACAAAGCAATGCCGCTCAGCTTGGAGAGAAAATAATATTAATAATAGCTGCTGGTCAACCAATGAATTGCTGCTAATGCTAATTGATTGGTCCAGTTGATGATCATAAAAGCTGAACCGCTCGCACGAGCGGCGCCGCTTTGACACATTCGGTCTGAGCAGGACCAAATGGGGCTTAGCGCTTTTCTACTGACCGCCATTTTCCGAATTGCACCATCTGCACTTGTGGACTGAGTACCACAATGTAGATGAACCGTACAATCGGATCGGATCGGATCGGATCGGATCGGGTCGGGTCGGTTCGATTCGGTCAGCCAAATCGTTTGACCTACATTTGCAGTGTTGATGACACCGATGACCTGATTTACATTATCCACCATGAGAAGCGCAATTTTACGATCATGTCTGACTTGATTTTCAACATATCTATATATCTGTATCTGTACAGATCAGATATGTACATTTATGCAGATATGTGAGCCAAAATTAAATATTTAGCCCGCACGTCAGTGGTTTTGCTTTTGAAATCTATTCACTTGAAAAGTGTTTTTCATCATTTTCCCAGAACAATAAAATAAATACAATATATAAAATTGGTTGAAAAATAAACTGAAATTTGATAATAATCACAAGTGATGTTTTTTTCTGATAAATTTGTATACCATTTGGAAAAATAAAATTTGCAAATAAATTTCTCATCATGCCTGTTACGAAAGTGTAATAAAAAAAAATAATAACGTAAAAATTGCTACAGTCAACATTTCAACAATATAATTAATCTGTTGTTTATTTTTATACTTGTTAATTCGCAGTTCAGAAATTCAGAAAACAACAATCTACTTTTTTCCCTCCCTCTTTCCTGTCAAAAAAGAAAAATAATAGATGATATCAATTGAAAAAAAATTCTTCAACCATTTTCAATTAAAAAAAAAACAATAAAAAATGAGTGTGTTTACTTTTGCTTTTTTTCAAAAAAATCCTTTAATCTGTGTGCAAATAAAAACAAACAAATAACAACAACAGTTGAACAGAATTATTTTTTTTTTATCAAAAATTTCGTTGAAAAAAAAAGTAAACAATTTTTTTGTTTAATTTCAAATTAAAAATAATACAGTAAATTTGTATTTGTTATTTTTGTTCAAAAAATATTACAAAAGAAAGCATGCAAATTTCCAATGAAGTAAAATCCAAATTATTCTATTTGCAAAATTATAAATATAAAAAAGAAAAAAAAACAAAAAAGAGGGACAAAATTTTGTCTGTTCTTACCAATTTGCGTAGAACGGAGCTCATGTCGAATTTGGGGATTGAATGGCAGCAAACTTTTGGTGACCGTCTAGACCGCTGACCGTGATTGGAAAGAAAAAAGGGTAAAAAAATCCCACAGAATGGATGCAGTAGACCGCTGTGAGTACCGGTGAATGCAAACGAACTCCCGGCACTGTTAATGCTTAAATAACAATAGCCCCACTGAGAGCGAGAGATACAGAAAAAGAGAGAGAGAGAGAGAGAGAGAGAGAGAGGAAAAGGCTACAGAATGAAAATTACAGAGGGGCAGGGAACTGCTACACTGAGAGGGGCAAGGACAGGAGGCCAATACTGGTTCTTCATTGGTTCTATTCAACAACTCCTCTTTCCCCTTCTCCTTCTTCTTCTTCTACTACTACTACTACTACTACTACATGCTTGCTCTGCTCTCTCTTGTCCACTTTATTATTATTGTTATTATTATTATTATCATCAGTAATAAGTAAGTGGATAGTATTTTTATTTTTTTTCACTTTCTTCCATCTATTGTTACAATGTTGTCACGCAGCGGTGACCGTCAATGACCTGGGGCCAACGATGGCTTGCTCCTTTTTTGCAAAAAAGAAAGAAACAAGCACACATGCTTGTGCTGGGAAAATGCACACCAAATACAGATTCATCCATCCGTTCCGTTCCGTAGTATGAAATGGAAATTAGCCAGGTCGTCCGTGGTTGGGGGTCAATCTTTCTCCACTCTCTCTCTCTCTCTAACCACTGGACAATTTGAAAAAAAAAATTATTTATAAACAAAATTGAAACAAATTAATTGAAAAAAATAATAATAATTCAACATTATTATCCAATAAATGCAAAATAAACAACAACAACAACAACAACGAAATTCATCATCGCATCTATTCTCATCCCTGACAACTAAACTAACTAACTAAATAACTCATTTTCATTTTATTCTTTTTCAATCATCAATCACTGTGCAACAACGCGTAGCGTAAAACTTCAAAAATAAATAAACAACAAATTGTAAAATCACAACTGACAACTATTGTTTTGATTTGATATTTCGAACAAGAACAATTGCAAAAAATTTCCATCAATTTATGCAAATTATATCAAAATGAAAATAAATCAACAAACATCCCAAATCGTCACTTCACCTTCGTGGAATAGTAAATTCACTTCCGGATAAGGTGCTGCGTTGTCGTCGCTGTGTTGTCTCGACTGTGCAACAGATTCAGTCTACAAATGAACGACAATTTTACAAATTTCCATATCTTATAATGTTTGTTGATGAATCGAGTAATTATATAATAATTGTACAAACTTGATATTTGGCTATGAATGCTTTGACTTGATGCAATAATTTCGTATTGAACGCCAACGACGCTTTGGCGTTGGTGAAATTGACAAGCTCAAATGTGAGAAGCTTTTCACAGATGCTGGCATTCAGCCGTTTGTCGAACAACGGTACGCCGAATACACAGTCGTACAATGTCCAACAAGAGTAGTGGTCAACAGTGTCCGAATTGCAAGTGGACGGCGTTTTGCGTGGATCTTTACTGTTCACTGCGCTTGGACCAAACGTCATCATATAGCCGCGCTTCTTTTCAACTTTTTCTGCCTTTTGAAACTTTTCACAATTCAATTTCGAACTGCATCCAATTCGAATCATTGTCACATAGCCGCAGGTTACTGTCAAATCGAGCAATTCGACTATTTTCCAAAAATATGGATGTTGTTCAAGTGGACCTGAAACAACTTCATCACGATCAATTTCAACTCTGCATATATTGAATTTCTCACCTGTTGTTGTTGAGTCTTGGTCAACAATACGCTTCTGCATGCATTCAGGAAATGGAATATGCAAAATTTGTAAATCTTCCAAAGAACAATTGGTCGCCTGAAAATATATTCTGTCCATTGATTTTGGTCAAAAATAAATATACAAACCTGTACAAACACTGCATTGTGTTGCAACATTTCATTGATCGTAATCAGGCAAGAATTAATTGTTATTATTGTAGGATCATGTGCCCATGAAGTTACTAACAAGTGAGAATATTTCTACAATTAAAAATAGACCACATTTTCAGAAATTTCATTCAAAAAAAAAATAAATAAATAAATAAATAAATATATATATATATCAATTGATATCTAAATATATAGATATGCATACCTTGAAAGGATTAGGCAGACATTTCAGTCTTGTTCCTCTGCGTAAAAGTAATGACAAAGGACCATTGCCAATTGTCTTGTAAATGTACAACTGGAACCAGGGTGATGCGAACTAAAACCAGGGTGAACATTTAAAAAGTTGAACAGAAACTTATTGAAAAAATTCACTTCAGCATTCAAAGAGCCAACAGTAGCCACAGCGGATGGATTGACCAGGTTCACGTCAACTCTTATAGGAGCCATCGAAATAAGTAGCCTGAAGTGAATGAAGTAGTGATTTAGAAATTAATAAAAAGAAAAATTTCAGCAAAAAATTTGACGACGACGACGATGATGATGATGATGATGCAATGCAATCAAATAAAACCTGTAATTTTTGCAAAGCAACCGCATTCGAGCAGCGCTATCCAAGCCAAGCAAACTTCCACAACGGATCAAGTCCAGTTCAGCAAACGAGCGAAGATATTCAATTGTGCAACGAAGCACTTGCAAATATTCATTATGACGTTCCATTTCCACATCAGTTAAACAGGGCGCCTATGCAAATGAATAACAATAAAATACGTTGCAGAAAAGTAATGGTTTTTTTTTTCTTCAATTATTATCACCTCTGCTAAATCGGATAAAAATGAATTCAAAGATTCATCACCCAGTTTACCAACTTCGAACAATGTAACCGCATGACATTTCAAACTCTTCAAAGATAAAAAAAATAACAGTAAAAAAAAACAGAAATTATAAAACATCATGTCCTTCCATTACGTTGGATAAATTGCCCATCATTAAAATAGCCGTAAGTGAAGAATCAAACATGAAAGCAATTCGTTTGCTTTCCAAACTGTCAGCAGTCAAAGATGTATACAACATATCAGTGTCTGAAATTATAACAACATCAAAAAAAACAGAAACAAATTCAAATTCAAACTTGCAAAATAATATTTTTACAAAAATTACAAATAGTTTCAAATACAAAAATTGAATACTCGAAAGAGGCTTACTGGAATGAATGTTCTGATTTTGAAGTGACAATTTAGAGCTGCAGTCAGAAATCACTGCATCATGTAATAAATCAACCAAACTTCCTTCCACAGATTGTTTCCTTGAACTGTTCAAGCCAACATCAATTGATCTGTTAGGCTGAATTTCCAATTCTGAAGGAGCTCTGTAAGCAATACCCAGACGATAGAAGACGGATATTGCATTCTAAATTGGCAAATGTCAATTCAACAATTGATTAATCCAATTATTCTACTATCATAAAAAGAATAAAACAAAAATTACCAAAACTAAATTTAAATCTACTCGAAGAACTTGAGCAAGCTGTAAAATGCGTAAAATTCATCATCAATGAATAATCAAGCAGATAAAGAAAACAACCTGTTCAGCATTGGTATGCTTATCCATGGATACAAAAATTTTATATAATGTACGTTCAAAGTAGTCGCCGGTAAGTCTGTTCATTACAAAATTGTCCAAAGTTGGTACTGAAACGATCCAAAGTAAATTTAAATTTAATTCAAGTCGAAATTTAACTTGCCGACAATGCGATCTTTTTTCGAAACAGGAACGTCGAAATAAATCAATCCCCTCTTGTACAAATCTTAAAAGAGCAAATAAATTTAAATTTCTCATATTAACGCAAATATATATTAAATACTTTGAATCACGTCCATATCAAAATTAGCAACTTCTGTCGGTCCTGAATCAATTACATAATCAATAACCATTTTTTCCTCCTTCGGCAAGTCCTAAAAAAAAAGAAAAGAAAATTTCTTTTTTTTTAACACAAAAGACAATCAATATTATTAATAATTTTAAATTTTACTCGAACATCGTTGACAAGAACACTACCGTTCTGTACAATCCACCACGGTTGGATGTCAACTTTTATTGGCACTTGGGGAAGAAGCGAACGAACTGCTTTTTGTCGATTTTGCTTCTAAAAAAATAAACACCACCAACAACAATAACATAATTTTAATAAATTTTTTTCTTTCATCTAACTTTCAGAGAACGAGAATCATTCATCAAATTAATATAACGATTTCGACCAATTCCTAGCAAGCGTAAACCTGAATTGAAAAAGAAAAATAAAAACAAAATTAATTTGAATAAAATGTATTATTTACAATCAGCAGCAGTAAAATTTGGAAGGGTGTCATAACTTTTCTCTTGGACCATCAAATCCTAAAAAATAAAAAAAAAACTTCTTGTAAAATAATGAAAAGGAAGAAAAATTAAATTTTTTTTTACGAGCATCATGTCAGAGTAATACTGAAACGGCGTTATTCGAAGTCCTTTAATAATCACATCTGACAAATGATAAGGAAAAAGCATCAAATGATCTCGACTGTAGCCCAACATGAGTTCGTAATATTGTTCTTCGTTATTACGAACTTCTCGTACTAAAATTTTCACAAAAACAAAATTTTTAAAATTCTTAAATTATTTTTTAAATAAAATATCTTGTTGTACCTAAATTAGTTTTATAACGCAGCTGATTCATTACACTGTATTCAAGGATCAACTTTTCGTATTCTTTGGCTGAATTGCCCAAGATCTGTAAGCGAAAATCAAATAATTTATCAAACATTAAACATTAAATGCATGCATAACTTGCCTGTTTGACATATTTTGGAAGTTTTGACCATGGACATTTTTCATTTATAAATTCATAAACCACTTCGGTGTCCATTTGACTGTCAAAGTAAATGTACAAAATATTTTCTCTGTTAAACTGATATAATATGTTCTACTTCATTCCTTAAAGTGCAAAATTCTTACATTCAAAAAATTTAAACATTTCCATATGATTAATGCAAAATGAAAAGCGTTCAATTTAGAAAGCATCCCTTTTTTTAAAAAAAATTTAACGCTGTTTTCACTAAAAACAAACAGAAAAGCATAAATCATACTTACAACTGCAAACGCACAGTATGTTGCGTTCAACAATGATCGCTGTTTAAGCTGCTGGATTCTTTTTGTCTAAAATAAAAATTATCAATCTTCAAATACGGCGCAACATCCTCACACGCCCAGTTTTCACTCAGATGCATGCTTATATGATACGATAAGGAGCAATGATTCTGAATTCATCATGAATGTCCACTACGCTACTTTGTTTACCAGCTATTCGGAACCAACAATTTAAAAAAATAACATTCAAAATACAATATATCTTTTGCTGAACTAATAATTTCTGGGTGTTACAATACGATATAGAACACTGCCAAATATCCAATGCAAAGACAACAATACATTTTTTCAATACGGTACTGTAAAAATACAGTATAAAGAGATTATTCAAGTTTTAAAAAACTGCTCCTTTCGTTAGCATGTTCAATGAGCGGTATGCAAAATAATTATATTTTTTTAAAGTTGAAATAAATGGTAATGTATTTAATAAAAACTGTAAAAATTAATAACAAACTCTCACTCTAATCATTTACGTTTTCTGATTTTTATAATATAAATTTGAGCAAATGAAGTGTCATATTGTTGCATTTTTGTTCGTATTTGGTTTTTGCATTTGGTTGGGTTGATGAAATTTTTAATTTTTGACATTTTTCTGGAAATTTGTTAGCTTGTTCAAATTTACACGCGCTGAACAAAACCAAAACATCAATTGAAGAGTAAAAAAGAAATCATGCACAGTTTTAAGAAGAAAAATTTTAATTTATTACTGTCGAATTCAATTGTTCAAAAATTAATATTTACCCAAAAAATCATAATAACTAAAGTATATTGAAATCAAAAAGCACTGAAAATAAAAAAATAACAAATATGAGAAAGTTTATTTGTCGAAAAATTCCACAGTAAAATAGACACTGAAATAAAGTGAAAAATGATTCCATTAGCCAATGAACTGAAATATACAATGGAACTTTCAACATCCGGCCTTTTCAAATAAATGGATTGTTATGTGGTTCGTAATAACGTTTGTATTCTTCCCTAATTGGATAGTCTTCAGGCAACTCATTAATAATCTTGCTCGCTTCTTTTTTATAATCCGGAAAGTCATTATTGACTGGTGCTGGTCGATTAGTAACGTGAATTCTAGGTCGACTGAAATAACCAAGTGGTGGTCGTTCCATGTTCAACTTTTCGAACATACAACGATCAAAAACCCTCTGTGATGGACGACAACTGTAATTTTAAATTAAATAAAATAAAACAATAATTAAATATTATCAGATCTTACTGTACTAAAAACATTTCTGGTGATCCATGATCGATACAATGCATGTACTTGTGAAATTCGTCGAAACACATTTTCTTAACCAATTGAAGAAATTTAACACCACAAGCAGTAACTTCTTTGCCTTCGTTCAGACACTTCCGCGGATCCTCTGTTTCATTTCGGCATAATATAAATTCCTGTATGCACATTCATTAGTCAACTTTAATCAAAACGTAATTAATTAAAAGATAAGAATAATTGAGATTAAAAATATATATATATATATAACAATCATTACTTTGACATTTAATTCTTTCAAAAAATCGTCACATTTCTTAATTTAATTTTCAATATTATCAACAAACTTATACTTAAATATCATTACAGTACTGTATTATGTTTTGTTAGTTTGCTATTTTTATAAATTCAAACATAAAATCACTGTGTAAATTGTTCACTGTGTAAACTGTTCATACTGCAAAATATTAAAATTTTCTTCTATCAAAACGTCACATTTTACAAACGTTAAATCATGATTTCCTAAACAGAAACACAACCAACATCAACCTTATTCTGTTAATTTAAAAATTAAAAATAAAAAAAAACACAAAAATGATACCCAAGAATGCAATATCCTACCATTTTCTACTTTTACAAAGTTGATAATGAAATCGAATTTCTTGCTTAATATGATTGATTGTCAAGTGATTGAAAACAAAAATTTCCATTATATTCAGTATAAAATGCAAATCAACAAACATAAATTAACATTTTATATATTTCGAAATTTCGTTTCTAAAATAATTGTGAATAAATATATGCAAATTATATCATTATATGTTCAATGACTTGAAATAATTTCTAAATGCAAAAGCTTACTTTGGACTGTGTATCGCAATATTTTCCCATGTGATAAGCAGCTGCTCTCAAAGCAGGAGAAGATATGTTCAATTCTTGAGAGACTGTGAGTTCTTCATCAGATGGCAAAGAAAAATCGTTGGGTAACACCATTTCAATAGGTAGCTAAATGCAAAAGTACAATCTGCATTATTATTAAAAAGTCAGTTATAATAGCCAATTCAAATGTCGTGATGATTTGAAATAATTTTATATTTACGTGATAAACATTTCACAAAAAGCACACATTTTTCTGAGAGCATTGCGTAGAAAGCAGAAGCGGAAAATAACATCAATAAATAAAAATAAAATAGTAATTTTATTTAAAATTAACAAACAATTTAACAGTTGTAATATTATAACAGTTCATAATAAGATTTTTAATAAATTAAATTTCTATGAAATTCGAAATAACAAACCAGTTTGAGAAAGAATTTATCCGGAAAGTTCATGATTTTACAATATAGAACTTGAATTTGTTTCGTTAAATAAAAAAAAGTAAAAAAAAATTAAAAAAGAAACCAACCCTGAGTTAATACTAGTAATTATAGAAAATCCAAGAAAATATATACGAAAGAAAAATTAGTAAAGTAGAAAAGTTAGAAAAAATTAAGTGCCAAGTTACAGTATAAAACGTTAATTATTTATCAAGTGATGGTGGATGTTAAGTAGTTTCTATAAGCATGTTGTATTTTAATGAGTATTTAATTTTAATTCTAATGAAATAAAATTATAAAACATTAATAAATTAATAGATTTTAGAATATTTAAAGCGCACTGCTATCTGAGAGAAGTATTTGTTATTATTTATAATACGTTCACGTTTTGATGCCATTGTATACACGTGTAAGAGGGAGTATATTTTTTTTAAAATGGCTATATTCAAACGATATGTGAACATTGTCGAATAGTGAAAACTCGCTATCTGGAAGTCTAGCATCAATATGAATAATGTAACCGAATCTTTCTTCATCTTACTGAGTGCCCTCCGGAAAGATACCGACCAGCTAGGTGCACATACAACATGTCCGTTGTGTCATATAATGGCTATTGTTGTATTGGTGGTGAAATTTGTCCATCTGAATTTTAGGCAACGGTTACCGTTTTTGCAGTCACAAATTATACTAGAATTTTATGATCTGTTCAATTGTTGTTGGTAGTGGTGGTTAATAAGGTAACAAACCTCTGGCTCATCTGCCATCTATCCTGAAATGTATTACATTACTTATGACTGTTGTTTTTACATCATGCCTGTCAGTTTGACGGAATATTAAACTGCTCAAGTATTTTTTTAATTCATTGAATGCGGAATTGCAAAATAAAAATTGTAATGTAAATAAAATATTTTCCATACTTAAGAAATAAAATGATAAAATGAATGAAAAGAAAATTTTGAAGTAAGTTTTGTAATTGTACTGGAAAAAGAAAAATCGTTGTCATAATTGAACAAATATTTCAAATACACATCTTACATATAAATATAAATATAAATATAGATAAATAATAATAATATTATTATTATTGATAAATGCGATAAATATGGACAGTTGTCTTGCATTTCATATAAAATTGCTTAATAAAAATAAATTATATTTCATAAGTTGTGAAGAAATTTGGAAACATAATTTGTTAAACAGCAGTGCAAATATTTCGAAAATAAATGCAAACGTTCAAATATAAAAGTTGCTTAAAAATAGTTATTTTTTATTTTATTTCATTTTTTTGAAATAATATGTTTGTTTATGAAATTTTAAATTTGAAATATGTGCATAATTGTTGTTGTTGTTAGTGGTACGTGAAAACAAAGAAGTTAGCAATTTTGACCAAGATGTCGTCTTTATTTTTTTTTGTTAACAAATGACGAATGAAAGAAATTTACGTTTGAAATTTTTCTGTGTAAATTTTTCACGTCATATGGTGCAGAAGGAAGTTGGCACATTGCATTATTATAAATGCTTTCACTTGCTGCAAAGTTATCTGATCTCTCTGGGCAGGAAAAGTTTCATCAAATAAGCAAATTTCATCTTTCCACTCAACTTGAAATCTTTCCTGTAAAATGGTAAATTTTTTCTAACTTTTTAATTCTTTTTTCCTTTTTTTTATTTTATTCCTCTTTAAAAAATTTAAATTTAAATCGTTTTATTTAATTTTTTCATTCTTCTTTTTAAATCATTTGTACACTGATTCGTGAATTGATTTCAGCTTTTGATTGTATTTGAAATTTTATTAAAATTCAAGCAAACATACTTTTTAGAGTAAGATATGGAAAAAATTGAAACTAGTGTTTATTGCTTATTCTATAATAATAAATTTTTATTGCAAAACTTTCATTCAATATATGCATTAACATATTATTTTAGTTTTACATCAGTTTGAATTATGCATATATATATATATATATATAATTTGTATTATTTTATAAAATGTATACATTTTTCTTGTAATTAATTAAAAACTCAAAATTTGTATATGTCCAGTGAACGCGTTGGAAGTACTGATACAGGTTAACAATGTTATGTTCATTCATTTCAAATGTTTTTCATTAACATTTAAATCAGGGATAGGCAAACTTGTCATACCATCGACCCCTTATGGATTACTTGATAGCTCATCGGCCCCCAAGGTTTTAAAATAAATATTACTAAATTTCTTTATTATAAGGTATGCTTTATCCTATTTACCCTTACTGATTCTTGATCAGATTCATTTTGCCTTTACGTTTAATTACCCTTTCTTCATTTTGTATATCTGTTCCTATAATGGTCGTATTTATGTGAAAAATAATGTTGATTAAAGGTAGCTGATATTTTTTTTTATTTAACTACTTGGTATCGTTAATGAGAAGGATGTGTTTGATGAGTAGAAGCAAGGACATTGATATTTGACTGGAGATTGGTGAGTTTTAGACGTAAGTCACCAAGCATTTTCAGGTTCAGTCTGTTCCTCTGCTTTGTTTCTTTCTTGTGGTGTCTCTTGATAGTTCATAAAATTATAAATTATTGTTAGAAAATAGTTTTCCACAAAATAAATTTCCCATATGGGATTTCAAAGTTCATATTCGATCCCGGAATTCATCGACCTTCATTTGACCCCAAAGGGTCGATATCGACTACTTTAGCTACTCTTAAATTGAAGCAAACAAATATGCAAAATGCATATTGTATCATTAATAATTTAATTTATGCTTAGTGTTGAAGCAATATTAATAGTAGTACCTTTTTTCAGTGGCATAAATAAATACATTACAAAAACAAGTGTGATTGTATAAAAAGAAACAATAAAACTCATTATAGTTGAATTTAGCATAACCTTTTGAAGTTTCAGTTATAAAAAAACAACAGGATCGTTTTGAAATTTTAAAATTTATTGACATAATCCGGTTTTTATAAATATCTTCATTTCCGTTTATTGTAATTTTTTTTCAAAATCTAGCTTCAGTTTACGTGAACTGCGTTATTACAGTGAAATTTGTTATTGCATGTAATGTATTACTCAAAATGCCAGTTTATGTTTAAATTGAATCAAAAGTGAAAAGGTGTTTCAATAAATAAGACTAAACTGAATATGCAATAAAATTATTATGAATGCTTGGTAAGTTTCAAAATTGTTGTGCAATAATTGTTTTTAGCAAATATCCAATTTTAACTGAATGAACGTTAATGCATAAATCAATATATACATTTTGGTAAAATAAATACAGCAATGTCCTGTTTACATTTCTAAAGATGCGCAATATACATATAGATATCTATATGTATTATTTAACAAAAATGTTTAACAACGAGATGACAACAAAAACATTGCAGAAACTTATACAGCAATCTTTTTCATTGTTTGACGATCAGTTTTCATTCATTTGATTGTTCAGTCGATAAAATTGGCAATTTGTTTGCATTATTATTAAACATACCTGGCCATTTGTACAAGCTAATTGTTTGTCCAATTGTTTGCAATGTTTTACTGTTCATCAGGATAAAATAATTATCCCTTCAAATATGAATTCAACCATTCATTGATCTGAAAAATTCTGAAGCGCATTACATATTTTATTATTATTATTATTATTATTATTGCAGCACAGTTACCGAACATTTTGTTACTACAGTACAGCTGAACCTTTTTTTGTCTAGATTAGCATTTATTTATATATATATACTTCAAAATTCTTTCATTGTATTGTACATCTTTTTCTTTTAAAGGCATTTTACAAAATAAATATTCATTACAGTTGTTGTGTGTGTATGTGTGTCGTTTTTTTTATTTCTCTTATTGAAAATTTTATAAAATAATAATATTTATAGCAAAAGTTATGAAATAAATTTAATTTTGTTTGAAATAATTTTAAATTGATATGCAATGCATGTGAAAGAGAGTAATTATTTCAGGAATGCGGAAAAGGATAATTTCCATGATATTCATCCTTTATATTCGAGAAAACGCTCATTTGATCGTATTTTTAAAGTGCATTCAATATCTGTATCATAGTTTAAAATGAAAACAACATTAAAGAAGATGTTTTAAACATTTAAGCAAAATAAACTTTAAAATAGAGAAGAAGAAAAAGAAGATATAATGAACGGAAAGCGAATTAATAGAGAATTATTTTAAGTGCAACTGAACGCTTTTCAACTTTTCGTAATTTATCATTAAGACGAAAATATTTTTCAAGTAAGTTATTATTTGTTTATCATTGAATTGAATTGAACTGACATTAAATTAGTGGTAAAACAAAAAATAAATTATTTTTTATTTTGCTTTTTTTTAAATTACCAATAAGCAATTGCTTAATATCAAGTTTGTTGTTAACAAAAATATTTAATTTTGTGATGTTTCTTTTTTAATAAGCATAGTACATTCGTGAGTGTTCTGTATTTGTAAGTGTGACTGCAACGTGCAATTTAAATAGTTTAAAAATAATTAAATTACAAAAAATATAGGAGAATAAAACTGAAAATTAAAAATACATGTTCGTATTTTGTATATGAATATTTTGATTTAAAAAAAATGTTTTAACTTGTTCAAGTTCAATTTTAAGGTTCAAAACATTCATTGTAGTTTTTCTTTTTTCTATTACTTGAACATTTCCCCTGGTCAATTCATGATAGTATAAATCAAATTTTATTTTCAATTATCCACGATCGAGGTAATACTTGATATTGATTTCTTCTGTATTTTTCTTTTTTTTATTTCTCCTTTATTGAATATTTCATCCATCAATCACAATTTAATGCATTATATTCTGTTTTTTTCGGTTAATTTGAAGAAAAAAAATAATTTATTTTTATTTTCACAAGAACATGAATTTCTTATTGCAGCTTTTATTGGGTAATAAAAGGAGTTTTATTGTTCTTTATTTAAATAAAAAAAAAAAAAAAATAAAAAGCATTTTGAAAAATCTGCACATTCAACTTATTTGCATAATCTGGTTGTCGGTTGTATTTATTATTGAGGTAGTAGAAGTTGTCGTTATTGTGCTGTCTGTTGTTTATTGCGAAATCACAACACGAACACGAATGTTGTTGAAGAATATATATTATAATATGAGCATGTTTTATACAATTATAAGCAAGTGATTAAGTTGATTTGATACAAAACTGTGCTATTTGAGGCAATAATCAAGGCAAGTGAATTGGTGTTTCAGTTTGTTTTTGCAATGACATGATATTTGCTTTACGTCTAGTATGTAAATTACGTCATTAGCATGGCTTCAGTTGAACGACTGAAGTTGATGTAGAAGCGTGCATCATTTGTTTTGCCCCGGGCGTGTCAGAAAACATTTTCCTTTTCAATAATGAAATATATGGCGAGTGCAGTTGTCAAGAATTGCACCTTTCTCCGTCAGTTTGCATAATATTTTTCACATCCAAATGGTACGGAAGGCAGTTGTTTGAAATTGTCTGCTCTGGGTCTGTATCTATTCCTCTATCCCTTATTGTATTGTTGTTTATAATATTTATGATATTGTTGTCTCATTTGCACTTTTCATTTCATCTCTTGTAATCATAAAAAGCTCTCTTTTAGCATTGTTTTTTCAAAAATAACATAAGAAACAGTTTTAGAACAATAAAAAGAAAAAAAAATATATAAAGAAACCAAGTTAATTAATTAATTAATTAATTAAATATGGCAATCAAAGTTAACAAGTTTTATTTGAAGTTAAATTATAGAGCAGTAGCCAGTTTTCCAGTTCTTTTTGCTTTCGTTTGCTTTTAAAGTGTTGGTTTGAGATAACAGAAAACAAAACTGAAACAAAATTGGAATATTTTCCACAATTTAAATTATTCTGTGTTAATATGCAATATTGCAACAAGTGCAGTTTTCCGTATCATCAATTTCAACAGGTTGGCTTCAGCTAAATCATTAGCAAGCTAATTAGCTAGATAGTTAGCTTGCAAAGAAAGAAGAAAATAGCAATGGCCATTTGCAATTGAGAATTTTATTCTTTTTTAGGAAGAATCTGAACAAAGCGAAAAACTGAAGGCCATACGTCGCATTTCTGAGTCGCGTTTGCGACTTGGAAAGGTATTTCGCCGTTGTGGCATGTTCCTTTTCAAGCCAATTACCAACGGTACCAGTAACGCTTCAAAGCAGTCACCTCCTGCCACGACGTCGAACGATCTAGTCTCCACATCTTATGATGCAGAACATGTATACCAATTTATACATTTAATTTTTTTTTTCAATTATTAATATGTCCATTTATTTATTAAAGGTAAATTCAAATGCACCTTTTCGAAATATTGAAGAACTTGTTGAGCAGTATCGCGTTGCATTTGAAATGTTTGATCAAAATCGAGATGGCTCTATTACTGCCAATGAAATGTATGCAGTAATGAGTAGCTTGGGTTTAAATCCCACAACTGAAGAAGTAAGCGGCATGATTGTCCAAGCAGACGCTGATGGTAATGATAAAAGCAAAACAAAAAATACCAATGCACATATGCACAGACACATTTATCTTTGAAGAGAAACATTTATTGACATTGTTGTCATATTTTAGGCAATGGTGTAATCGATTTTTCAGAATTTGTCTGCTTTTTAACTGATCGACATATACCAATCAATGAAGAGCAAGAATTATCACTGATTTTTCAAGTATATTGTTTATTTAAAAAAAAAATTAATTTTTCAAATATTTCAACTTTGTTCATACTTTCTATGCAGGTGTTCGACCAGAATGGAGATGGCTTTATCTCTCCACAAGAGTTGAAAACAGCTATGCAAAAATTAGGAGAAGATGTTAGCACAAAGGAGATCAACTTGATGATCTCGGCAGCAGACTGCAACGGTGATGGTTTGATCAATTATGATGGTAAGTTTTGTTTTATTTCTTTTTTCATGTTTAATAAATTTGCATAAAGCATGCAAACAGACAGTTGTCATCATTTTGAAATTTCTTTTTTACTTACTGCTTAAAAATAGCAATGCAGCGACTCTTTTTACATTTAGTCACTAATTATTTTTTTAGACACTTATTATTTACATAAATACGTTAAAGTTTGTTTTCTTTATGTTGAGCTTTGAGGAAGAATTTCAAAAAATGATAAAACATAAATGTTAATTAATGTAGCTTATTGTATAAATGTAGAAACAAATAGCAATGTCAGATATTTTGAAAACAATTGTAAAAGTTTTAATATATTTCAAATATGCAAATAAATAAATAAATAAATATAAATATATATATATATATATACATTCTGCATTATATATGCAATATACTTGAATTGATAATTCAGATCAATTATGATTAAGATTATGATTATTTTTGAGAATGTTTGAAAAATTGTTTTTCTTTTTGTAGAATTTAAGAGAATTACTTCCTTGCAAAAAAACCGAATTTCATTTGGTTGTCAGTGAAGCTTTCCTGCAGTGCAGGCTTTGTCGTTTTCAATAATCTTTCTGCCAGTGGTTTTTCTTTCTTTTTCTTTTTTGCGTCTCGTCAACTTATTTTGTTCAAAATTATGTATCCACAGTTTAAAATTGTTGATAGTAACTTTGCTTGATGTGCTATTACGGCTACTTGCCCTGCCTGTCAGCCTGTGTTGGAAGAAAAAATCAGTTTGCTTGTTTAAGCAAAAGAATGAATATGAATTTTTGTCATAAAGCATAAAATGAACTATTAATTTATTGTGTGCTTATGAATTTTGATGATGAACTTTTGCTTAGCCATTTTTATTTGCACTTTCAGTTTTATTTCATTATAAATCATTGTTGTTTGCAGCTTGAATGTCGCTTGAAGTAATAAAATATAAATATATAAAATCATGAATAGTATTTATTCAAAATTTGTCACTTTGTTAACAAGTCTCATTTTATTTTTAAAATGGATTACAAGTAGTGAATTGTTCGTTTATTTAAATTGTACATGAACTTTTGTGACAGAAGACAAGATGAATAAAAGAATATTATTTATTTATCTATCTGCAAAATCAGTGTAGATTTTGCACAGATTGTATAATAAGCATGTTGTTGCTGTTGTTATCTGCTGGAAGGTACATCAACAACAATGATAAATGGTGAAATTAATTTGAACATGCGTTTTGTTTGTGCATTATCAAATGTGTTGATTCATCATCGTCGCCCTATTGGCATTGGCATAATTCTTCTCAGAATCTCATCCATCTTCTCTTCACATCAAAATGATGCTCGTCTGAAAATTTGATTTATTAAAGCTCAAAACTGAACTTAGAAACCCTGTTTTCATGAATAATTTGTTCAACAATCTTGATTTTGCTGAAAAATTGGTCAATTTTCTTTGCTTATCTGCTATGTTTATCTTCATCTTTCTGTGCTTGTTTGTTTTGCAATTTTCTCCATTGCTATTACATGCTGATTCACAGGAAAACATCGCTTTGCAAGTAATTTATTATCTTCATGCACGTTTCTTCATTCATCATTGCTTTATCATGATTCTTCAATTCATCTCACTTTTTTTGTAAACAATACTTTCAAAATCAGATTCGCTTTTTTAAATTGAAATTAATAATACCAATAATTAGCAGTTTTATTACTTGACCAAATAAGCAGTTTAGTATAAATATAAAATTTTGAGGAAATATTTTTGCACTTTAAGACACAAATATTCGATAACGTCTTTAGATAAAACAAAAGGTTGATTATATTCTTATCTGCAGTGTAAATCATTCAAAGGAGCATTTATTATCATCCTACCAGTAAAACTGGCTATAGGTTTGTTATTGCATTATATGTTGCAATAATTTCTTGATTATTTTATGATATATATATATATATATTGTGATATGACTGATATGACAAATGTAAATGACGGTCAGTGGTACGCCTTTCAGCGAGTGTTTAGCATATAGCATTTAGCAACGAAATATAATTTTAAAAGTTAATATAGTTTCAATTTTTGCGTCAGGACAAGGAGTATGGCAAGAATTTCCCATGCGCTTGCAGCCAAAGCGGTTTGATGAACAGTTTATAGTATATATAGTTGAACATTTTAACTAATGATAGCATTTGGCAATGCGGTTTGACAAAAGTGGACATCAGATAACAAACACAGGCGCAATATTATTTATTGCACATTTAACATGCATATTATTTATTAGTAGCATTGATTTGGAGATAAACAACGTTTCTGTATTACTGTTC
Organism: Trichinella pseudospiralis; assembly: GCA_001447645.1. Lineage (NCBI taxonomy): Eukaryota > Metazoa > Nematoda > Enoplea > Trichinellida > Trichinellidae > Trichinella > Trichinella pseudospiralis. The sequence goes on along the minus strand of JYDV01000091.1, from coordinate 108,680 downwards.
ATACTTGGCAGTGAATATGAGCAAGAGTTTGATTAAGAGACTGACAGAAATTGTAAATGAAAAAGTCTAGAAACAACGTATAATATATTCTCGGGCAACATACGATGATAAGATTGTGAACGATCTTCTTCAAGCCAAGCAAAGAAAGCACTTTTGCACATCTTCTGCAAGTGATCATAACTTCAAGTGACGATTTGAACAATTCATGCTGATATATTTGTTAAAGACCATTAAAGCTGTACTTGCTGCAAAGCGTACGTCGATCGTTATCCACATTGTCAAACTGTCGACACCAAATGTTAACATTTGTAAAATGATAATATCTGCCATAACATGTGCATATATATATTTGATTGCATTTATGAAATATATAAATATCTTTTTTACTTTTTTTATTCATCCTGATCAAATAATCCAAAATAACTTTTCACTTTTTACTGCTTTGACAACAAAAAATAAAAAATTAAATTTGGATTATAAAAAAGAATAATAATAATAATAATAATAGATCTTTTGATTAAAAAAATTGATCCAAATTTAGCAGTTTTTCTTCTTCATACAATTTGTTTTTCATCTTTGGTCACTGCTGATAAATTTTTTAATACTGTTTTTTTAATAAAGTGAAACAAATATGTCACTGTTTACATTGATGATTTGTTTACAAAAACATCAATTTGCTTACAGAAGTTTGCATAAAATTTGAATATAGATCAGAGTAAAAAAACATAGAAGAAACATATCTCAATTCAGTGATATGGTGATATACATAATAACTTTAGATGTTGTTATTTTATTGCCTCTTTGACAAAATTTATAGCCAGATGCGATGCTACAGCAATACCCGGACACATGTAACAATGCACTGCTGTTTAGCATATTGGCACTGATGCTCATACCTGTTGTTCGTAGCCGCAATTCATATGTCCGACACACCGACTGTGTTTGTGTTGCTGCGATTGAAAATGAACCAACAAACAACTTATAAATCTTATCTGCATTACAGTGGAACCCTGATTATCTGAATACAGGATTTTTAGGGTTTTTTCAGATAATCAAATTTTTGGATAATCAGATATTTTAATTTTTTAAAATGTATGTGCATAATTGAAGCCCTTATAGCTGATATCCTCAATCAGACGCGGAATAGTTGGCATTCTGCTTATTATGCGACGTTATTTGTTCTTTACTCGCTTAAACTGTGTGAGTGTCTATCATTAACGCGGTCGGTTACATTTTTCAGCGGTACGTTCTAAAAGCACCAGGTATCTTTGCGTTATATTCCATATAATCTGTAATAAGTTTCTGTTTGAACGAAGATAGCTTCTTCTGTGCAGCGACATTGCGAATATGTCGCATCAGCTGAGTAGCGCTGAATTCTTCCTGCTGCTTCATCCACTTCAAGCCGACTTCTGAGCAGAAATAGGCTTCTAAATGACTCACATCTTTATCTGGCTTATCAGACACATCAACGTCTTCATTTTTATCTTTTCCATTGCTTTGAGTACTGAGCATTGTCAGTTAATATTTCAAATAATGGGGTATCATTATCAACTAGCCACTGTTCAACTTTGTTCCACGATAACTTAAATTTCTTGAACACTTCTATTACAATTGTACAGTCATCATCACAGTCCATTGATACAGTTTACACATATATAATCACATAGAATTTTATTTTATGATACGCGAAAAGTAGATCTTGTACTCACGCTTGCACAATCATATAGCAGCAATCTTTCAAATTTACGTTCCTAAGTAGTGACACCAGATCATCTTTGTCAGCATCTGAAAGAATAATTCTTCTCAAGAGTTCCTTCTTATACCGCTTTTTCAAATTTTGAATAATAGTTTAATCCATTGGCTGAACAAGCGACGATGCATTCGGTTGCAAAAACAAAACCTTTCAGGCCTTGAACAAGTCATTTAGACGTTCTAGCAATTCAGAACTAAAATGACAAAAAGCACTGTCAATTATGAGTAGCATCTTTCCTGATTTTTTTTGTCTTCTGCTGGTATTCCTTAATGTGAGAAATAAATATCTCATTATACTGCAGGAAAAACATCTCCTGTCATCCAGGCTTTTGGCTGATAATCATAAACCACCGGCAACTTCTGCAAACCAATCATATCTCATGGACATTTTGATTCTCCAAATAACAGCAGTTGTAAACAATCGCTATCTGCAACATTCAAACAGCAAGAAAGAGTCACTCTTCCCTTACATGACTTAAAGCTTTTGCTTTTTATTACTTAGTTTTTGCTCCAAACCCAAAACTTTTCTCTTTCTGGTAGTAGCCATACCGGACATAAAAATTAGCAAACGACAAAATGTTACAGTATTAGTAAGATGCTGGTTGAATTTGATATCATAAACGATGCATTTTAGCCAGCCGGCCAAATGTGTTCAAATAATCAGTAATCAGATAATCGGAGTTCTACTGTACTTGCAATTGGAAACTAACTGGGATACAGCCAGAGGATTAGTCATGTGTAATACTTTTGGAGCGCTCTCCTAACAAACTTAATGTGAAAGCAAATGAAAGATAATACAGTTGTGACAGTTTGGAAAAGTGAAAATTATTTTTTTTTAATAAAGAATTTTCAGGTTTAATGCTTGCTAAATAATAAATATCCAGTTATCTAATGCTGCTTGAATGAATGACATCCAATGAAATGAAATTTTCTCATCAAGCAATTTTATTCTTACAAGAGGCGCACACTTTTACTTCATCCAAATTCAGTTTCAAATTTGTGATATTTTTTTTGTTAGCTCCGTTATTTACATCATATTACAACTATTGTAAATTTTTACATAAATAATCAAAATTTATGATAATGAATAATAATAATGATGGTGATAATAGAATTTTAATAATGAATAATACAGTTTTATTATTTCTCAAAAAACAAACTTGATGCAGTAAAGTCTTAAATTAAACATTTTCTTATAAAAACACAAAATATTAAAAACCTTTTTTGATAAAACAAAATTGTTCATGAAAGCGTTATTCACACTAAACATACAAACAACATCATTTTTATTTTATTTTATTTTTTTGTCAGTAAAATAAAATTTTTAATAATACGATAATGTCTAATAATATTAAACTGATGTTTCATAATAGAAAAGTTTTTTAATGAATAATTCAATATGCAATATGTGTTTTAATTATTTTTGTAAATAAATAAGCAATTCAACATTCTTCCATGAAATGGTATAACAGTTGAGGTAAATAAATTGGAATGATTAAAATGTGAAATTGATCATAATATTAAGAATAAGAATTACCATTGCATTTGTATTTTTTGAAATACTGCATTTCAAATAAGTGCAGTGTAAAGAAAAAATGAATAATCTCAGCATTGTAGTTTCCTAAAACATAATACACGCACACAGTCAGATTGATGTAATAATTTAAGTTTTATGCAAATAAATAAAAAAAATCAAATTTATCATTTTATGAATAATGTAAAGCCTCTGTACAGTACATGCATACTTATATGTAACATGACGATGAAATGAAATTTATCTGTAGATTTAAAATTTTTGAAGCAAAAAGTAAAAAAAAACATTTTAAATTTCATGTAATAATTTAAATTGGAAAAGTATTTTTATTCATGAACAGTCATTTTTTAAGTTTACCACAAAAAATCATGCAAACTACATGAACTATATGAACGAATATAGCTAAAAATTATTAAAGAAAATTTTTTTTTCAAAAAATCAAAAAAGCCTTGTAATATAGGAATAAAAAGTTGGTGAATAAAGTATAATTTTGCTTGAAGAATACTTAATGAAAAGAAACGAAAACTGCCATGATGACAAAATGTTGCACTTTTGAAAATGGATTCTTTGAAAAAGTGTGTGTATGTGTGTGTGTGTGTGTGTGTGTGCGTGATAATCTGTGTAATCAGTAGTGATGGATAAGAAATAAAAAAGATGTTGCTAACGACATTTGGAAATCCAATTGGTCCGACGACATTTTTCGCACATCACTTGACAACACCAGTGAAATTTGCAGTTGCAATTTTCTACAACAAGTTCTGCTTGATGAAAATATCCACGTCCACAGCAGACAATTTCACAATCAGCAAAGCTGTGAGTTTGATTGCGCACACTGCATATGCGTCCCCTGGTACCCACTGAACGGATGTGACTCAACGGTTCGCAGTATGTTGGCGATTGTTCAAAATAGACAAGCTCAGCCGCTTTTAGCTGCTGTGCAATGTAGCGTGAATCATTCGGCGAATGATTTTGCAATATGAACATTGCTCTGCTTAATTTTTTCTTCAAATGAGTACCAATTTCGCGAAATTCAGCTGGAGATTTCCAGCATGTTTTCATTTGGCAACTTCCTGATATACCGTGACACTTGCAATCTCGTTTCAGTGTTCGTTTCAATGCCTTAAAAAAAAATTGAATATAATTATTGAAGTTTTAATTTCAATTTTAATAACAAAACAAAATAACCAACTGTACTTACCATTCGTCCGGCTTTCAGATTATGCTTGTAAACTAACTTCAACAAGTTCGCCTTGTGAATACTGTGTTTCGATGTAAGCAAGCGTCTCGAGTTGACCAGACCAAATTTGATGCTGTACGAACAGCCACCCCATTTCCAAGCCTGTTGGCTAGAATGTTGTCGATTGTTGCAAGTGCAGGACGTCAGCTGCCCATTAGCACATGCCCTTGCTACACTCCAAGCAGCTCCGGCTGAAGATAAAGCCACCAAAAACGACGTTTCTTTGTATCCTTTATTTAAAGAAAAAAAAGATGAAGAAGATGCAATACAGTTTTATTATTTATCGAATAAAAAAAATATCCTCACCAAAATTCAATATTGGTGGATTGTCAAGTAGAGTGTAATCCATTGAGTGATAACCGAAAGAACAATTCCAACGATTGTGCTTCATTTGAAATTGACATTCTCGGACAGCTTCTTTCAGGCCAGAAAGAAGAGACTTTGCAAGCACCGGTCTGTGACGGCACAAGACGAACAATTGACGATTGCGTCGAATGGACAATATCTCCGGCGCACATGCTTCTTCCTTCCTTGGCCACGCATCTTTGAAATGTTGCTTTCTCAAACTCTTTGGTAGCATGTGAGCCCTGCATAAGCAACAGTAAAAATAATACTTTCAAAAATAGCCGTCAAGCATTAATTAAGCTACTATTAATCATATACTACATATCAAGCAAAAAGGCATTGCTATGAATAAATAACAGAGAAAAAAGTATGCAATGCTAATGAAGCAAAAGATTATTTTTTAAAATAATTTCAAATTTCATTACAATCGACATAATTTTGAAATCGATTACAAAAAAAATAAATATTTTCAAATTATTCTAATAGCAAAGAAAATCAGATAAGAATAAAAAATATTAAAATAAAACTTGAATGAATGAAAGACAAACTGAATCAATCAAAAAATTTGTCATTCAGCTAAAATTTTTTGTTCTATTTTGTCAAATAAATAAACAACTGAACTCTTTTATAATATAAATAATTTTAAATTTAAAATCTATTATTCTACATTACTCAAAAATAGAAAAATATTAAAAATGGATTCAAAGTATTGTTGGTAGCTCCGTAACAAGCTCCGTGATGCAATTGAATATATGATTGAAAAAATAGAAAAAAGCAATTTTGTCAAAATCATAGAAAAAAAGTTGAATAAGTTCTTTATTTCTTTTCTTTGTCTTTTTTCAAGCATGTCAAATTTCAATTTCAAGCTATTGATCGAATCCACATATTGATGTTGAAATCATTTGAATAAAATTAAAGTTTAAAATAAAAATTGTATTATTGATATTATTTAAAATAAATTTACAAATGACAAACAAAACAATAAATAAATAAATAAATAAATAAAATCCATTTGTAAATGATTTAGTAGAAAATGAATATTTTGAAAATCTGCTTACCAAGTAAAGGCGAGTATAGCTACGATAACAAAGGCAAGCTTATTACAACTGTTTGAATCTTTAATCATGAACATTGTGGTGCATTAGAATATGCTTGATCAGAAGCAAAAAAAAATAGAAAAAACAACAACAACAACAAAACACAATAAATTGCTAGCAAATAAAAATAGTCACAGGGCGTAGTAGTTGTCCAGTGAATGCCGGTGAATTGACATGTCGTGAATTGTGTTTAAAATTTTTATTCATTAATCACCAAATGGAAGGCAAGCAAAGAGACAGAAATAGTGAGAGCGAGAAAGCTAGCCAGACAAGAGATGAAAGAAAAAGACAAAGCCTGCAGACAAATGGAGAAATGAGAGAAAAAGAAAAAGAAATAGACAGAGGAAATTGAATTTACCTTTTTCCAATTAGCAACCGAAAGCATCCGTTCAACAGTGACATCTATAGGTAATAAAATGGTAAAAATTACAGAGTACAGGTTAATCAAAATTGCCCACCACAATTGTGCCTTTCAACTTTAACATCCCTATTAGGGGAAGATGCAATGGAATGAATGCTCGTGAAATACTATCGCATGTTAGGGCTAGTATCTACCTACTATTCAAAACCTGATTTTCCAAAATGGCCGCTGACATGGTGGCGGTTGGTTTTGTTCATAGCCGAGCATAAAAGAAATCTGGCCAACAGCATCGACATTGGCAATAGCAGGAGCAAGACTAGGGACACTAGCAAAAGCAGTAGGAGCAGCAGTAACAGCAACAACAGCAATAGCAGCAGCAGCAGCAGCAGCATCAACAACAACAACAACAACAACAACAACAACAACCCTGAACTACAAAGTAAATAATTGAAAATCTGAAATAAAAGCTGATTTATGCAGTGCTCATTGTCGTCGTCCTTTTTATTTGAGAAGCTCCATTGCTTGAGAAATTTCCTTCTACAAGATAAGAAAAATTGCTTTCTACTTGACAACGAACAACATCATATCAAAAAGAGCATCATCAATCAAATTTGAAATTTTCACCATAAGAAACCATGCATACCCCTCCTATCTACCCCGTTTCATCTCCAAAATGGTTCAATTACAGCAACTATTACTACTGGTATAACAATTGAATTATTTGTTCATTTCCGGAAATTGCATACAAATTACTAATAATACAAAACTGTGCAATTTTCACATTGCTTTCTTCACAACAATTTTATTGTAATTTTCTCATTAACTAATTCATCTGTATTAATGTTCGCTCTTTATTTTTGACAAAATTTACTCCTTCCAATTCATTTACATCATATCATCATATACAACATACATATTCGTAAATTTTAATTTTCTACTGATTCGTTTTCAATTTTCTTCTTTTATATTAATAACAATTCAGCAAAATTTTAAAAATTAAAACAGCGCATCCAATACAATTTTTTTTTAACTTTTCTAGCTAACATGCTTTTCAATATTGAACAAACAGTAAATAATATACTGAACTCTGGTATAAATTTTTATTTCAAAACAAATGCAAGATAAACAGACAGATAGATAGATAGATGGATGGATACAGATCTGTTTCGTGTATTTTTTACTGCTGCTTCATTGTATCTAAAAAATAACAAATAAAAAATATTTCAATCAAAAATATATTTAATACACACACACACACACACGCAAACAAACAAAATACATACCGAATTCTTTCATCTCACATCGATCTCATTCCTTAAAAACAACAACAAATTTAAATTTATACGTACACACACACACACACACACACACACATTAATTCATTGTTTGACACATTTCAAGCAATTAAAAAAATTTATAATTCTTGACAACATTTAAACGAACTGATGCGACATTAAAATAAAAGAAACAATGGCCAACCTACTTCTACTACACTGTCGTTTTTCTTTTTCTTTTTTTTCTTCTTTTTCTTTTCAGCTTCTAAAATCAATTAATTAATTAACATTTCCACAAGAAAGCTAAAATTTAACATAAATTAAAATTATCATCATATTGAATAAATAAAGTGACAATCAAAAGAATATGGCCAGTTGTCGTCCCCTCTCAATTACAAGTTTCTTTGCTTTTTTTCTTCTTAATGGTGTATGTAGTCAAAAAATTTCAGATTCTAAAAATTACAATTATTCCACCACCTACTTGATTGTGTAGACAAATTCAATTCAGATTCTTCTTCTGCTTCTTCTTCTTCTTCTCCATGCAAATGCTGTTCTTCTTCTTCTTTTTCTTCTATTTGCTGCTTTTTCATTTTCTTCTTCTTCTTTTTACTTTTCACTAAAATTTGTCACAACAACTTTCAAATTTCACAATTCATTCATTCAACATTACAATTTTCAAATCAACCTGCTAACTCTTGAGATAGATTTTCTAAATCAGCATCTTTTTCCTCGTCCTTGTCGTCTTCTTCTTTAACTGTAATTTTTTTCTCACTTGACTCAATAATCTCTTCACCACTTTTATGTTTCCTCTTTTTCTTTTGTGCTAAAAATCATTCTCAAATCAGAAATTATAATTTTCTCAATTTAGATATTCTCATATAATTCAATCAGTAATTTTAAATTTTTCTTCAAATCTAACTTTTTTCTCTTTTAATATGAAGAATAAACTTTCGTATAATTTCAATTACAGACTAACTATAATACATATTATCCATATCATCCACTTTGCATAGTTACTAATCATTTCCTACTTTTGACGTCTTGAGCAATCTCCAACTGTGCTTGTTCAGTTTTAATTTCATGAAGTGCCTCTACAGCCAATGTGGTATCTGCACTGCCAGAGCTGCGTTTCTTTTTCTTTTTCTTCTTCTTTTCGCTATCCTCTGTATAAAAAAAGAAAAATACAACCCATCTGAAAAATCAGTCCAATCGAAATCTTCAACAATCACACTACTTTCAACCATCTCCAATTCCATGTCACTTTCAACTGCAGGTTGTTTCATCAAAGCAGCGTCTACACAATCAACAGAATAATTTGAATATTCATAAATAAGAAAACACTTTCTTTGGATATGTCAAATTAATGAAAAAAAAAATTTTGCAAAAAAAAAACAATATTTTCAAACCATCTTTCGAATGCTTCTCCTTTTTCACTTTCTTGCCAACTTTATGATGCTGAACTTCTTCTAAAATGATAAATTGAAAATGTTGACAACAGTTCTTTTTATTACAATAAACAGAATTTCATCATCAATGCAATAAAATGATAACACTGAAATAATCACCGGCAGGTTGACGTTCTTCAATAGTCAATTTTTCAGTTTGTTCCACTTCATCTAGAAATAAATATACATTTTCTTTTTTAATAAATAGAAACAAATTTGGAAAAAAAAAAGAAATTTCAAATTACCCTTTACAGTTGAAGCTAACTTTGATTTCTTTTTATCGACAAAGTCTGAAGCATCGTCGTTTTCATTTTTCCTTTTACGTGGCAATGTAAAATCCGCACTAGTGTCATAAACTTCGCCTCTGCTAAAATCAAAATTTTACCAAATTCAAACATCCCATTCGCTCACCACCATCATCACTTACCCTTGTATAGTATACGCAGCTGCTTTAAAGGCAACTTTTTTCCCTTTACTCGCTTGATGAGCCTATTATATTTAATTTTTGTATTAATAATCATATTCGAGCGTTTTCAATATTGAAAATAACACACGTACAACTACTGTCTCTAGTGCATTAATACGTTTCTCCAGTTTGGCTCGTTGTTCCAAGCCCAAAATGTTCAAATCACCATCATCAGTGTTCTCTGATAAAGCATCATAGCGAACAGCCAGGGTGGCTTTGTTTGCCAACATTCGGGCAACCTAAGCAAAGTACACATGCATACATATGCTATGAAAACTGAAGGATCCCCTTTTTTTACCAAAAATTTTCACTTTATTGTATAAGCAAACAAAAAAAAAATAAAAAAAAGAAACTTACTTTTCCTTTCAATTTTTGAGGAACAGATGAAATAATTTGTGCGTGATAAATCAAGCCATATTTTGGAGTGTCACGTTTAGCTTTGATAGCCCGGAACAGCGCCTTCTCTGCACCGATGATTTGAATTGTCGACGCAGACATTTTGGACAAACTGAGCAATGATCCTGTAAAAAGAGAAAAAAAAAATAATAATAAAATTAACAATAATAATTTGAAATATAAAAAATATTTTTCTGAATAAAAATTAATTAATTATTCACCTGCTCGAGCAATTAATCTAGCTCCAATAATTTCTCCAGTCAAAGAGGCGAGATTTGGTGCCAAAGAAAACATGCGAGCTTTCAAATAATTGCCCAATTCGGTACGATATTTGCTAATTTCAATTATCTGAAATTAATAATTAATCAAACTGTGAAAACGATGAATAAAAAATAATAAGAAAAATTCCCAGAACACCTGTTCACAGAGAAGCTTTATACTCTTCAAATCAGAAGTAGAAATTTCCGTGCCCAAACTATGCAGTGACATATCTTTTACTTTTTTTTGTAAATCTTCACTTAATAAATCAGAAAGATTTGTCATCGATGCGCATTCACGAAACCCTGAATAAGAGAAAAAAAAAATACAACTTAAACTGCATAAATTTGGCTAAATGAATATAATACAATTGTCGAATATTTTTTCATCATTTCGTCAACAACAACTAATCATACACTGATTTATTAGTTTTATTAATTTACATACCAATTCGTTGAACTGTCTGTGCATAGAGCAAATGATCGGTAATGCACTTTCCCAATTCTGGAAAATGCCAACCATACCATTCACGACATCGCATAGCATAATTGTTCAACTCTCTGTCAAGATCGTCATGCAAACCTGCAGTATATAAAAATACAATAATTTCCATTGTAATAATGGAAAAAATTGAAAATGATAAAATAATTACCAATAGCTTGAACAATCATCATGTCAATTTTCTCGGCTGTAAATTTCAATTTGTGACGCGACATACTGATTGAAAAACAAAAATTTAGCAAAATCAAAAAAGAGAAAACATAATTAAATAAACAAACAAACAAACTGTACTTGTGTGCCAAAGCCACTGCCATATTTTCAAGTTCCCTGCGTGGAATATCGACAAGCAACGAGTTGAGATTGGATCGAACACCACGAAATAATTCGGTAATTTTCGAATTTGACAAGCAACTTATTCCAGGAAATTTTTCCTAAAAAATTATATAAATATTTTATTATATTTCTGAAAAAAAAATTTTAATAATCCGCACCTGAATTAAACTGCCAAGCTTAGCGTCAGCAACAGCAAGCTTTTCTTGCATCTCGGGAAGTACAAATTTTTTTATCACTTTTTTCAACGTTTTTGAACATTTATTTTCCACAATATCCATCGTTGCTAAAATATTTCATTTTGTGAAACAAAATGAAAAAACTTTTATTAAAATCAAAAAACACATACACTGCAAAGATTCATTAATATCTGAGAATTTTTTAAAATTCACAAGCTGAACGCTAAAATATGTGATAAAAAAAAAGAAATTATGAAATGAAAATTTAATAATAAAAATCACGTACAATTGTCGAGCTTTGTCGGGTGATTCAAACTCTGACCAAAGATCGTCAACTTTCGTCAAGTTGAATTTCTCCGATATCTAATATGAAAAAAATGATCAAATTGAAAATTATTTTCATAACATGTTCCACAAATTTGAAAATAAAAATCATTCACTGCTTTCATAATTCAAAAGTCAACTTCATTTTTTAAATCCACTTGTAAATTATTATTTCAATAAGAATCGATAAGAATTATATATCATTTTAAATTCAAAATAAACAAATAGGTCTAGATAAATTTTCTGCCATAAGATGCAAATAAATTAATCTTCAAAATAATATGCTTTGAAAAATCAATTTTACTCCACTGAATAATGTAAACTGCGAAAGATTAAAAGTGACCCAGTCAAGTCTTGATAATCAAGTCAAACAAACAACGACAGAAAATGATAAATTACTAAGTTCCACTGAAGCATCCCAAGTGTCATTTGCAGTTTAGCACGCTAACGGAAAAAAGCAATCAATTTACAAAATTTAAAACCAAATTAAATTTATCGCAAATAAGTATTTAAATATGACAGGAAAATTTAACAAAGCTTTGTCGTTGCTTTCTATCAGTATGTTGGAATTGGGACCAATATGACAACTGACTCACTGAAAATTTTAAAACAATTGAAACTTCTTTAAATTAAAAAAGATAGATGCTTAAAACATAATTCAAATGATCAACTGACATCTCGAATTCGAAAACTAAGCAAACAATATCACTTTTCAGTGCACTTATAATCTCAAGAGCAAGCAGTTCTACTGTCTACGCTTGAAACATTTCTCACTTCTATCTATCCTTTGCTAATTCATTTGATAATTGAATTAATTTAACTTTACAACTGTTAATGAAAGTTAACCACAAACTTACTCGGAAAATGGCATAGCCACCTGCAGTTTCGTACAATAACAACATTTTGCAATGCCACTGCAATAGTCTAGCAAACTTTAAAATGCTTCGATAAAAATTTCTTCAGACAATACGCCTAAAACAGTAGCAGTTTCAAAGAGCAAAATTATCTCATTTGCAATGCTTACAAAATGTATATAAGCATTTTAAAATGTTTACAAAAAAAAGTTTATTACTATTAAACAGTTAACAAAGAAAGCAAAAAAAAAACCACTATTCTTGAATTTTTATCAAATGAAAAAAATATTTTTTCCATTTTTCCTTTAGTATAAAAATTAATTACACAGTACAACTGCAGTTATACGAACTTTCAAGATACTGATAGTTACAAAGCGTAAAAATTTAGCATTCAACAAAAAAATATTCAACCCGTTTAGAAAAAACAACAGATCAATCAAGACGACACATCAAACCTGAGAATTAACTCAAAAAAGTTTTTTTTTTAATATTTCACAATTTAAAAGTCATATTTCCATAAAAATTAACAACCTTTAAGTAAATGCCTGAAAAAACTTTTTCCTCTTTTCAGTAATGTGAAATCTAAACAAACGTGACTGAATTTATTACCGTATCCTAGAACTGTATACATGACAATTCTTTACAAAAGAAGTACAATTTGTTCAATTTTTATAAATCAAATTAATAATTATACAATTACTTTCCATTAATGAGCACTTTTAACTCATTTTAAATTTAAATTTTGCTCATATCACTTACTGTAGTTTTTTCAAGATTATATTTTAATGTTGCAAAAGAGTTGAATGAATTGAAGTTATTTATAATTATATTTATAAATATCAACTATTATACTCTGGACAATATAAATAACACAATTTAACGATACCAGTGATTATTATAAGATGCAACAGTGTGATTACAGTAAAAGTTAAAGCATGTTTAAGTTTATTTGTAAGTGAAATGTTGAAATAAATATCATTGAGAAATTGAAATTTTGATGACTTGAAATTTAATATTTTTTATCCTATGAATAGTGACAGAAATAATAAATCTCACACGGTGCATAGTGCAAGTTGAGAATAAGTTTAAAAGTAAATTTTATGAAAGATTTTTTTTGTTTAAAAATTCGTTGAAATTTAAAAAAGTTTTTAAAATTACACATGTTACATGTAATACTTTTTTTATAATTGACGAATCGTGAAAGCAAAGCAGCAGTATAGAACAGTTATTCAACTGTAAGAAAAGTTGAAATGATTGAAATAATGAAAAGCATGTGAAACAAAAATACTCAAAATAATAAAAGTTAAAAAAAACACGGATTAATTTATAACTTTATAAAATAGAATTTTGCACACGATTGTTGTCTGAAATTTGTTTTTATTTTAAATTTTTTAAATTTACAATTATTCATAATGAGTTATTGTTTTCAATGGCAGTTTGAAAGTTTTCAAAATGAACAACTTTTACGTTGCTTGTATGTGTTGTAAAATTAAAAAAAAATTTATTAAAATATTTACAATACAAGTGTGAATAATTTTTTCAAATAAAATAAAATGATACGTGACTCATTTTCAGGTCAGTGAATTGAAATAGAACTTGCGTGTAGGTTGTACTGTAGTGGTTAGTTAGGTCGCCGCGCGGTGTCGCGCAGTTCAATTTTGGTTGGTTGTGTTGGTTTTAAGCCGGACGAATTGCCGAGAAGCGAATCAGTTGTATCCGCGCTTGTTTGAAGTGTTGTTGTTCACTTGAAGTTGGTGAAAAAGTGAGGTGAAACTGTTGTGCTCGAGTGGGATATAATTTGAGTGCGATGCGCATGTTGTTCATTTGCTCTTTGGTTTGGTCGGTGGCGTCGGCTTGGCGGCAAGTCAGCTCTGACCTGGTAGTCAGTGACCATTATCCAGTTCACAACCACGGTGGCCCTGGCGCGCCTTTGAACCCTCGCTGCGAGCCGATCACAATTCCGCTTTGTCAAGATATTGAATATAACATGACAATATTTCCAAACTTGCTCAACCATCCGAAACAAGAAGATGCCGGATTGGAAGTGCATCAATTTTTTCCGCTCGTCAAAGTGCGCTGTAGTCCAGATTTGAAATTTTTTTTGTGCACAATGTACGCGCCTGTGTGCACGGTACTCGACGAGCCGATTCCACCTTGTCGCCACCTCTGCCAGTCTGCGAAGAATGGTTGTGAAACGTTGATGAATAAATTTGGTTTCCAATGGCCGGATACGTTGAACTGTGACAAATTTCCCGAAGAAGGTTTGTGCGTTGGTGAGAACAAGACTTCTCGTGCTACACCGCATCCGCCCGTTGATTTCGTACCTCTGCTCTCTTCACCTGCACCAGGCATCAGATATACGCAGGCGTTTTATCCTCCTCCTCCTCCTCCTCCTCCTCATTCTTCTTCTTCTTCTTCTACTTCATCCTTCTCCTCGTCAAGTGACACTACTACACCACGAACCGGTAACGTTACCGGAACCTTCCAATGTCCTAAACGACTTCAGCTGAGCACCAAGGACGTGACCGAATACCAGGTGCGAGTTGGCGAAGACGTGCTGCGTCAGTGTGTTCTACCCTGCGAGCATATGTTCTTCTCGAAACAAGAGCTCGAAATTGTGCGCATATGGATCGGCGTTTGGTCGGTGATGTGTGCCGCCAGTACCCTTTTCACAGTGTTGACGTTTTTGGTCAACATGCGTCGATTCCGTTACCCGGAAAGGCCAATCATCTGCCTGTCCGGATGCTATTTCATCATATCGATCGTCTACATTGTTGGCTTCATATCGAAACAGAGTATCGCCTGTCGCAAGATGACCTATCAAGATGTGCCGGCCGCTGATCTGCTCGACCACGGCACCGTAGCTTTTCAGCATCACCAGCGGCAGTTGTCATTGCAACAGCAGCGCGGTGATGAAATTGCACCGCTTGTGATTTATGTCATTCGCCAAGGTGCTCGCAATTCGGCTTGCACCATACTAGCTATAATAGAATATTATTTTACAATTGCCAGCAGCGTTTGGTGGATAGTGTTGAATGTGACTTGGTTTTTGGCTGCCGGCTTGAAATGGGGCCACGAAGCGATCGAGTCGAAAAGTCACTATTTTCACTTGACCGCTTGGGGCGCACCGGCGGTGCTGATGATCATCGTCCTGGCCACGCAAAGCATCGACGGTGACATTCTGAGTGGCATATGCAGTGTGGGCAACTGGGATCCGTACACGCTGCGCGTTTACGTGCTGCTGCCTTTGTTCATCTGTTTGACGTTGGGCACGTTTTTTCTCATTGCCGGCTTCATTTCTTTGATCAAAATCCGTCGTTTTATGAAACACGACGGCGGCAAAATTGAAAAATTGGAAAAGTTGATCATCCGCATCAGCGTCTTTTCAGTCTTGTACGCCGTGCCGGCGTTGTGCTTGATCGCTTGCGATCTGATCCAAGTGAGCAGCTACACCCAGTGGATGGTCACTTGGTACGACACGCAGTGTCGAAATCCGGTCACCAAGCAGCTTTATGGTTTTCCACAAGTTTGTCCAAAATTGCCCTTTGACCAAGACCCGCCCAAGCCGGAATTTGTCGCTTTCATGCTGAAATATCTGATGACACTGGTCGTCGGTATAACTAGCGGTTTTTGGATTTGGTCGAGCAAAACATTGGACAGTTGGAACAGATTCTACTCTTACCGATCTTCGTGCTGTCGTTCTGCCAGTCCAGTACGTCAACTGGTTCCAACTCAGCCACCTCCTCAATCTCAACCTCTGCCACCGCCACCACCACCACCGCCGGTTGTATATCGCCACGCTCATTATTAGCATTGCAATGTGTATATTATTTGTATAATTGATAGCAACAACAACAACAACAACAATGATGATGATGATATTTTTTGGAAATTTTCATGCGGTTATTACTAGATAATTTTTATTATATTCATTCATTCATTCATTCATTCATTGTTGTTGTTGTTGTTGAATTAATTTTTGCTAAATATCCATCCGTCCAACGGTGTGTGCAAACAAACAGTTGTGATGAACGTTATTTTTCTGTACGAAATAACGTTGCTTGCTTTAACGATGGTTTGTTTACCAAACGCGTGCGTCCAGGGTATTATTATTTACAAGCACCGATTTTTGCCTGTCGATTTTACCGAGAAGTTTTTGTTGCAGTTTATTTATTTATCTATTCTATGATGTAAATAATTATTTATCCAACTGCTTTGCTTTGTCTTTGAGAACTCATGGAAATTATTATTACTATTCGATTTGTTAGTTTTGTTTTTTTTTAATTTTTGCTTATTTGTTTCATGTTTTATTTTTGTTTGTTCGTTCGCTGTAAAAGAGAAAGTTAAAAGTGGCTGAGTTGATTATTAATAGATTAATTAATCAATTGATTTTTCTATTAATATTATATGTTTTGTTACTTTTCAATGAAAAATTCAAGTTTGCTGTGAAAATAAAACAACAATTGATTGTTTATTTATTTGTTTACTTAATCAATTGGCGCAGTATTTTTCATCAGATCGATCTTGGCAATCGTTCGTACCGTCACAGAGTTGGTAAGGTGTGATGCATCCGTTGCCGTCGTGACACTGGAATTGACCAATGCTGCAGATGCGTTTTGCTGAACAATAAAAAAATATTAAAAAGCAAAATAATAATCAAAAAAATAATAATAATAATTCATTCATAATATTTACGACAATCTTGTTCGTCTTCCATATTGACGCAGTGACTTGTGCCATCGCACCAGTAAATACGGCTGATGCATTTGGCATTTTCACCAAGGCAGGCAATTTTCTCCTCAGGGCAGTTGGCTTGACACGTACGATTGTCCGACGCCAGCTGGAAGCCGTCAGCGCATGCGCAGCGGAAACGCGTCCCGTCGGTCGACGTCAGCGGTGCAATCAAGCACAGCTGATCGCAGTGACCATTGGCCGGTTGGCATGGATTGTGGCCTGAGGAAGGATTATTATTTATTTATTTTTTTTTTGATTGTTCATTTTGCATTGTAGCTTTTTTTTTGTGCTTACCGGACGGCTGGGAAGCGGTCTGGTGAATTTTCAAATCGTACGGTAGCAGAGCGGTCTGCGCGACCAGGGTCACATTTTCGCCGGTCAACTTGTTGCAACGCATTATGCCTCGAAATGTCCAATCGGTCCAGTACAAGTGGTCATTGGTCAACGCCAGACCGAAAACGTGAGGAATGGAATTGGTATCCTTGAGCACGACGCGTCGGAAATTGCCTTCCAAATCTGTTGACCTGGAAAAATGTTTCAATCACAATTCCAATCCGTCAATCAATCGTCAATCATCCATCCACACCCTTTTGACTCACTACTCACTCACTCATATTTGTTTTATTTATACAATTTAAATAAAAATAAAAGTTGAAATTAATTGATCATCAATTTCCTGGTTCATTAGTATTCGTTCGTTGTTCAATGACATTTTGCATATATATATATATATATATATTTTTTTTTTCCTTTATATGATATTTATTTTTGCTTGATCAAAATCACTAGCTTGACATTTTCTTATCAACTTTTTGCTAAATTGCTGCTGCTGCTGATGTTGACTAACCATCTATCTATCTATCTATCCATCTTTTTGTTGGTGATGAATCAACAACAACAACAACAATTTTCTTTTTTTAAAGTAAAAAAAAACAACATTGTATAAACATCTTTCTATTATTCAAATTTTAACCATAAAAAATTGTAAATATAAACAAAGAAAAAAAAAAGAAAACCGGTTTTGTTAGGAAATAATAAACAAAAACAAAAAGACGAGGAAAAAGGAAATAATAAATTTGAATTTTCTGAACAACAAAGAGAGAGAACAAAAAAAAAAAAAAATCAATGAATGAATGAATGAATGCGTTTGGGAAAAGATTGATCAGACAAAGGCGTTTCAATGAAACAAAGTGGAATAAACAAAAGAGACAAAATTGCATTGATTGACTTGATTGCATTTGTGATTGGTTATCGTTTTGATGGATTGATTGATGCTGACGGGAGAATTTTTTGTCAAGAGAAAATTTCACTGATGTTCTCAACGACTTGATCAACACAAACAACAACAACTGAATGAGAAAAGTTAGAAACAATAATAAATAATTTGCATATGCAAATATTTTCACACAACAACAACAACAACAACAATAATAATAATAATAATAATAATGAAAAAAAAAGAAAAATTTTGTATTGTTGAAAGAAAAAAAAATTTTTTTTTCTTCCTCCTTTCCTTTTTCCTGTTTTTCTCGTTTTATTTGCTTTTTCTAATGAATTGAATTGAAATTGATTTGATCAAATGACCACATATTCATCATTTAGCAGAGAAAATGAAAAAGTAATTTGGAAAAAAAATGAAAAGTGATTGATTGATCATTTTTCAAAGCTTGCATCAGCTTGCGCTCTGTAACTGTTGTCTGTTTGGTTGGTTGCAATTGAAAATTCATCAAAAATTTCGTCAAGCATATTTTCATTTTTTCAACGTATGTTGCAAAAGAGTAAAAAAAAACCACAACAACATATATTTTTTGAATAAACAAATATGAAAAAAATATTGTTTGTTTGTTTTTTAATAATTTCAAACAAACATAACACTTACTCTATTGTATCGAGAAATGCGTCGGCCCAGTAAATACGATCCGCGTAGTAATCGATCGCCAAACCGTTCGGCCAAGCTAATCCCGTTGTCACTATTCTTTTGAAATTGCTACCATCCATAGCCGCTTTGCTTATGAAAGCGTGAACACCCCAATCCGAATTGTAAACATATCTTCAACAAAATATATAATATGCATATTTTCTACATTAAAACCATTGCAACGTACCCTTCGACAGGATGCACAACAAGTGCTCTGGGCAATTTGAATACATTCTGATAGAGAATCACCCTGTAACGACCGTCCAACTCTTGAACAAGCAAATCTGACGTTTTGGCCATGTAAAGCTTCCTAATTTCAATTAATTTATTTATTTATCAACAATTTACTTTTTCTCTTACTTGCCAATCCAATCAACACCGATTCCTTCAGTACCGGCCAAACCACCATCTTGTATAGTTTGCGGGAAGGCGCCATGAAATTTTATCCTCTCCAACTTATCCGCTCCCACGTCCACGTAGTAAAGCATTTCGTTCTGTGAAATTTGTTTTGTTTTTCTTTTTTTTAATTTAATTTCAATTTTAATTGATCAAATTTCATACTCAAACATTTAGAAAAAAATATATTATTTTTAAAAAAGATTATTATTCTATTCTTTTTTTTTCATTTTTTTAGTCATTCGCTTTTCTTCCAATTGCTATGCGACCATTGACCATCGACCGTTGACAAATCGGCTTAAACTATAAAACTGCAAGATTGGAGATTTGGAAATTAATCAGTGATCCATCCGATCGTGACCTATATAACATTACTATTTATATCCCTCTTTTGTTGCCAGCTAAATAGCGGTTCTCGAGTTGTTTGTTGACCCTAGCCGAAAGCTGACCGGTCGGTCGGTCGGTCGCCTGTGAAAACCGATCAAAGGTACCCAGTAAGAGTTTGAATGATTCTTCTTATTATTAATTATTCTTTTGATTATTCATTCCCCTGGTCAGCAGGTCATTACAGTTGTCTTTCTTCTCCCTGCCCAGAGTCCACTGATTAAAGTAAGCTTAATTTGTGCGCAAAAATGAGCACCCTGCTGCGCTACAATTTTCTCTTTCTTTCACTCACCTGCACATCAACATCAAGCATAGCCGCTTTTTGTATTCCTCCGCGTAGAAGTTGAAAATTTTTACCATCCAACGAAATATTCCACAAACTTTGTCCATGTGCAAAGAAGATCCATGCATCTGTAAATCAAATTACAAAATTGTCAACAGATCAAAGTAGACTGAAAGAGAGAGAAATCAAAAAAAAAATATATATATATATATAATAATTACTTTTATCTTTAATTATACACGAATGACCGTCGTCCGATGGTTCAAAATAACGTGAATCACAATGGCATTTATAAGATCCGACTGTATTTTCACACTTTTGACTGCACAAAGTTACACTCAGTGCGCACTCATCAATGTCTGAACAAAAGAAATAAAAATGCAAATTTGAATTATTCATTTGATTTAATTTTTCAATTGTTAAAATGCAATTTATTGTTAAAATTTGATTAATTTTCATTATTTTGTTCATCATTGTTTGAAAAAAAAAATATATATATAGATTTCAATTTTGTTGATGTTAGTGATTAGTGTTGTGTGTTGATTTCAAAAAGTTCTTTTTAAAAATGGAACAAACAATACAATTTGAGCGGGGAAAGGGAAGAAACAAAAGATAATCAGACCACCACACCCCATTATCAAATTTTGCCATCAATTTGAAAAAAAAATTTCTTCCCAGTCAACGTCATTTGCCAATGGATCACCTTGTATCAAAAATAATTATCTATAATCGATAATTATTTTTCTTTTCTTTTAATCTTTGACCAAAAGGGAAAAAAATTAATCTATTGCCACATGAATTATAGCTGAATAAGCAAGCTATTACAAATTGTCCAGCTTCATTTGAAAGCAACTGCTGTTGACCTGTAGCAAAATTGCAACAATTAGCAACAACTCCCCCGGTGGAACACGAAACGCATGTTGCAATTGTAGCATACGAAAATGTCACCAATTTACTGCTGCGAATGGGCAGATTGCAAACAGGCAGGTGCTTGCAGCAATCTCTTGGCACCTTGCCAAGAATGAATCAGCCAAGAATTCCAAGCGAAAACTGCAGTGAAAATTCAAATCTTTTCAAATCGTTCGACCGAATCTCAGCCATATGCTACTACATCCGGTGAATAACTTTCAAACGGGCAATTTATCAAAAACCGATCCAACTCAAGAAACACCAAAACGTCGCCACCAAATGTTTCTGCTCATCAATTTACTATTTCATTAATTTTTTTACTTATAAATTTTGAATGCTAATAAAATTATTTTTCATCTTTTCAACTAAAAATGTTAATAAATAATCAATTTACAATTTATTAGCATTTTATAATTTATTCAATTAAAAAAAGCATTAAATAATACAATATATATATATACTGTACAATTGTGCGTTGTAAACCTGTTTCAAAACATGACATTCAAGTACAATTAATACCTATTTACATTTGTTCAAATAAATAAAAAGAAAAAACATTTTATGCAAAATAATATATTTTTTTTGTTCATCAGTTTGTAAAAAGTTTATTTATTGGAATTTTGCGTTTGTCAGAAGTATGTTTCTTTGAAAAATTCTACGCAAAATTGCAAATTATCAAAAAAAAGCTTAAAGTAATAAATAAAATTAATTACCCATGCACTGATGTGGAGCATTGAAGAGATATCCTTCAGGACATGTGCAATGATCGTTGTCGCATCTTGGTTGAGGAGATTCTAATAAATAAACAATTGAATTGACAATTAATTTTAAATATCACAGTACATTTGTTCATTAATGTATCATAAAAATGTATAATTTTCCATTTTACGTGATACTTTTAATCAAATAGCAACATTTTTACAAAAATGTTCATAAAATATTTAACGTGCTTATTTATTAACGATATATTCCATTGTTTTTTTAAACAAAGCAATTAGAAAATCAATTCCTTGTTTTCAAATATTACTTTACATTTGCAATTTTTATACTAAAAATTACTACATGATGGCAATAACTTTGTTGAAATATTAAAATTGCAAGTGAAAAAGAAACCTGTTACCCATCTTGCGTTTAGCCATTAACTGTACGTCATTTTCAATTTCACAGTTGTCCGAATCCAAGCCTGCAGCTCTTTTGATCAACTCGATTTTAGTCATCCATGCATGCTGTTTACAAGCATTTAAATATTTTGATTTTGAGCAAAAAGTAAATTGCTGCACAGCCGCACATTGCAAATCATTGTGCTCTTGCAGACTTTCCAAATTAGAACTTGCAATATGCCTTAAACTATCAACAAAGCTCTGCTGACATTTTCTTACATATGGATCTTGATCAATTCTGAAATAAATTTAAAATAACAATAAATTTCATCTTTGTCACATTATTTAAAATATAAAAATTTTATAATTACACGTACAGAATAACATTAATAACATGAATATTGAAAAGCAGCAATTATTATTGACATGCATTATGTAATTTCAACTTTTATTTTTTATAAATATTTTAACATTACTACAAATATATGTTTGTTGTAATTGGTAAATGAATAGAATAATAACGAAAATTGAAAAAAATTTTTTTGATTAAATAATACTACAATTAAAATGTACCATGCATTATGAGTAATGAAAAGTTTCTAATGTCATTAAACAGTAAAATATAAAGATAATATTTAATAGAGCGACATGCCTTTTTGTGTGAAATTAATTGATTAATGTATATGATGCAAATACATAGATTTGAAATATTGATTTGAAATATTGATTTGAATTGGGCCAGTGATTATTGAAAACCATATTGTCGTTTTTAACTGTATTTACATGCTAAAGTGGAAAAACTTGTTCTTTTTTCTAGAGGCAGGGCTAAAAGTATTAAAAATTTGCAACGCTTCAATAATACTACTAATTCAATTGCGATTTCTGTTTTAATTTCCAATTTTTGATTTTATAAAAATCAGTCGGAATAGAATAGACAATAGAATATCTATTTCTGGTTCTGTTTTTTTCTAAAGTAAAAAAAACTTCTTACTTGCTGAGACAGTTGGCAGAGATGCTAATGTTAGCTCGAACATCAGGCTGACAAATGTAGTCGAATATTGATTCCATTATGGCAATCATATCATAACATCGATCTCGCATGTCATCCGAAATGCAAAGTTTATATTCCGCATAAGCTAAGCAAGCATCCTCGCTGTATTGGCCATAGAAAGGAAACATTTTCAAACTTGTGTGACCATTTGTAAGCTGCAACAACGGTGATACGCATTGCAGTACCATTGAAGCCGTGAGTGGATTGCATTCTTGCACTCTAGCACCTGAACATTAAAGCAAGATAATATTTAAATTTAATATATATATGTATAAATGCATAAATAAATAAATAAATAAATAAATAAATATTTATTTATTTTTCTTACTTTGCAAAATTGTCATAAAATAATTGGCAGTAATGACTGCAGAAAACAGTATGCACCGCATGGCCGCTGTAAAAAGGCAACGATGGTCTACTGATTTTGAAAATGATTGTCACTAACTAACCATCTAGCAAGTTCTTTGACCTTTTCATCATCAAATTTACGTCTGTTCACTTTCATTGACCTGTACTGGATAATTTACTATGAACCAGTAATTGACATCTATAAACTTAAAATTGCCAGTCATCATTTTTCCATTTCTAAAATCACCATTTCAACACATCATTAACTGACTTATTTCTTCTGTTTTTTATATTTTAAAATATACCAATCATTACTATTACTGTATTTACTTGGATACTTTTTTTAAAATTATCTATAAATATTGCAATCATTGTAAAACTTTGATCAACACTGCTGGTCAATTATTATATTAGCAAAACGAATGAATAGAAAAAATCAAAATCAAAATTGCTCAGAAAGCAATATTTTCATGTTAATGCAAAAAATATTTATCAACAAATATTAGAAAATTTTGTTAATATTTTAATAATTTATAAGTGATCATACATTTTTGTTATTTAAAACTTTATTATACAATGTTGCACAATTATTCGTAATACTTTGGATAATAAAAATTACTTGAAAACTTAAAGTTACAAAAAAATCATATATATTGTAAGTTTATAAATATAAATGTTCGATTTTGTAATAAAATCTTTTCTTTTTCATCATAAGAGTTTGCTCATTTTAATGTTATGCAAATGTGAAAGTCATTTCAAAGCACAATCTATTGTAATTTTATAGGTGACATGTTACATTGCACAGTGTAACTTATTTGCCATTGCTAACAAATCGTTCTTTAATGCGTAACATCTTTCAACTGGAAATTAAAATCAGTATAATATGATAATTAACATAAAAATTGGAATATTTTCCTGCATTAATTATTATGAAATTAATAAAACAGAATAATTCAATAATGATGAATTGAATTTTTTTTTTTTCAATTACTATTGTATTATGTTTCGAATTAAACTTTTCATTTGGAAAATAAAATTAAAAAAATGAAATGAACTTTACCTTGAACTGTGCAAAAACACACCGTAACTGTGTATTTATTCACAATTAAAGGATGACACAAAATAATTTTTTCACAAAAACTTCAGAAATTGACAGTTGCAATCAACCAGACAATGTGAAGTTTTGTACTTGTAATTTTTGTAATTTTTATTTGAAAATTCATCTCAAAAGTGTAAAATTTTTCACATTCACACAAACGAATATTTGCATGCTTTGAAAATAAATTATCCTGTTGCTGAAGATTAATTTGCATGAAATAAAAATTCAGCAGATCCTTAACAGCAGTGGAAGTAGGCTTCAGTCATATCGTAGACAAAATCTAGATCAAGATCATTACATTGATCTTAGAGTTGATATTTGACATGCTAAATGAATGGCAAAAAAATTACATAGTACACATGGCTAACGGTATTGCAAATTTTTGTTACTTCTGTAAAGAAACATCACTTTGTTGTTAGAATATGCCATAATTTATAAACATTATTGCTCAGTTTAATAATACAGTTGCGGAATTCACCAATATTATGCTAAAATTGAAAATCAATAATTTTCTTTGTTATTATTTTCAACTTTTGTACCAATTACTGGCGTATTATCTATTATTCAAATTTTTAATTAATTTATATAAAAGAGAAAAAATATTCAAAACAAGGGTGATTTGATCAGTTTTAAATTTTACTACCAAGTTTCGTATTGTAAGCTGATTATAAAATATATTTCCAAAGTCAGTATTTTCAATGCTGATGATATCAGTGCCGTGATATTAAATGCATCGTTGCATGTGTAAGTTTTGTTGAAAATTATCAAAACAGTCTCAATCTATTCTTTCAAAGCAACTTTAATAAAACGAGAAAGCAACATTTATTGCTTGATAAAACTGGAAACTGCTTTACGTAAATGAATAAAATTACACTGTGCTCTAATAATTTGTGTTAAAAATTAAGTTCAACTAGCTGAGTAAAATTACCAACAGAAAGCTATTTCCAAATACTAGAACCTACAACATGAATATAACTGAAGCATATAAACGCTTGCACTTTACAGCAACAATTAATGCAATCAAATAAGGTTTTCAAGACATGAGAGCTAAACTTTGTATTAATCAATAGTCACAAAATGAAAAACCAATCATCATAAATGTTTGTTAGCCTTGTCACTGCAGCACTTCGCATATAATAAAAATGATAAATTTAGAGCAGGGGTTTTCACCCCTTTTGTGAAAATAACATTACCACTACCTAGTTGACATACGTTGAAGCAGTTGTCACTTCTTGCCTGTCGTCATCAGGGACTATTTTTTCATCATAACGTTCATAAATACATGGAATATCAGTTTAATCTGCAGCTTAGCAACTGCTTACTTTTTACAAGATTTTCTATTTTTTAGCAAAGTGGACGAGAGAGCACAACGTCAACGTAGGTCGCTTTCAACGTTAATTTTATTGTGCTGTCTTGTTTTCAGTGTTAAAAGCGTAGAAAATCCCTTCTCACATAGATACATCAAAGAGAACATTATTAACAATCACAAGCGCTGATTACTTGATGTTTTGATATTTTATTCAAAAATTCTCCAACGACATGCTCTGGAAGCTATTCTTAGCCAAACTATTATATTGCAGCTTTGTAACTTCCTTTTCAAGTTCCTCTGGTAGCAGTTCAACATTAACTAAAAACGGATTCCTTGCTAAATTGCCAGATTACGTTTTCTGAAATAAAATCTAAAAAGTAGCAAGCAAACTCGTTTTGAAGGCATTCTAAATGTGCTTTGTTCTCTCCTTTATATTATCATAAATACATCCATTTTTGAAAAACAAAAAAATGAGTATAAAATTCTATATTCCTGATTGAAGTTGATTGTGACCATGCTAACTGCTATTGCCGCCGCGATTCACCGTTGATGTTTTTTAATTATTCTTTTCTTAGTGGAATTTAACAGCTTTGACAGACATTAAGTTTCCAGGGAAAATAATAATCTTCAGTCCAGTAGCGTTGACATAGGGATATAGGACTTGGTTGGCTGCCGCCCCTCCCCCACATAAAAAGTTGTTGAATAATTTTGTCCGCTTAAGTAAGTTTTCGACTGTTCATCTGTTTCGGTAAAGCTTTTGACATTCAGTGAAATGAATGTCAAGTGATGAATAAGAATATAATAAGCCTTAAGTCGTGTTAGAAAAATAAGAAAATAGGACCCAGACAAATATAAATAGCTAACCATTGCAGCTGAAGTCAGTCATTAGGAGTCACTTTATTAAGAACCATAATGTATCATTCAAATAATAAAAATAATGCTTCCACAGACTTTAACTTTTAAAGCTTTATCTGCGTATGCCAAACTACGTCTGTGTATCGCCCCACCCCCTGCATGTCTGTTGTATGAACGTTACTGCTTCAGCCTCGCGTCTTGCGTCTGTGAATGTAGACATGTCTTCAAAACAATTTTACTGTAGTGTTTTCTGCTATATTTTTTTGGAATTTTCCTTTCGCGCAGTGCAAAATTAGTTTTACGCTTTATAAATATTTACAAATTTGCGTTATTTAAAAGACATTTTCTTCAATTGATCACGCCTCCAAAAAGTTCTTCTACGTCCCCCTAAGGAGGGCGTGCCCCCCTCCCCCTCCCCCAGGTTGAGAACCACTAATTTAGAGAAATCAAACTAACAAATAAATCCAATTTCAAAATTTACATACTTTTTCATGTTTTTTCATACGTGAAAAAATGTATATAACAAATTAATAATAAACAAATCATAAAAATTTGCAACGTATTTTAATTTGCATTTAAAACTGTAACGCAAATGTATTTGAAAAAATTAAAAAATGGAATAAAAAACATACTGATTGTATAGGAAAATTTTCTGTAGCAAATTTTCTACAATAAATGAATAAATGAATAATGAATAAACAAAGATGAATAAATGTGATGCAACGAAACAACGAGGTCGGCTAAGGCAAATGCTGCACTTTGCACTGCTGAAATATGAAATATAAATTTAAAATCAATGCTCGTGTAAAAGCTGTTTTGTAAAATAAAATAATTATTTACATCATTTTTCACTTCGTTGCTTTCGCTTTTCAAGTAACTTGTTCTTTGATTCAGACAAATTTTTGATTTTCATCTGATCACTATCAACGCGCATTGTGGCCAAAGCGCTGGACATTTCTACCTAAAAATTATAAATAAGTAAATTAATAAATAAACAAATAAACCTATTACCAATAAAAATCGAATGAATTGATATATATACCATTTTAGTTTATAAAAGTAATAAAAATTGGCAAACCTGAACATCACGCCACTGATCTTTTTCTTTAGCCAAAACGGACAGTGTTGACAATGGCGTCTCCGGAACTTGACTGCATCCCTTTGCGATGAAAAAAACCACTCAATAAAAAAACAAAAAAGATTTATTTATAAAATAAACATACTGTAATCCAAGGATGAGCCATCACTTGTTCTATGGTCAAACGAGCCGCAGGATCCGTCTTGAACAAACCTCTTATAAGATCCTTAGCTAAAACAAAACATTATATACATGATGAAATATTACAAGTTATTTTATTAAATAAAAGTATAAAGCACAATTGTATAAATAAAATTGCTTTATCAAGAATGTAAACTAACCGCATTCGGACACTCCATCCCATTCAGGAGATGGAAAAACATACTGGCCAGAACGAATGCGATATTTCATTCCTGGAGATATGGCCAAACCCCTCATAGAATAAAAGGGGGGAAATCCGCAGAGTCTGTAAAATAGATGAATAATAAACAAATGCAATTTATACCAATTCAATCACCACTTACAGTATGTACATCACCACACCAAAAGACCACATGTCGCAAGATTTGTCATATTTTTCTGAAGCCAAAATTTCTGGAGCAACATAATATGGAGTGTAGCATGGTGTTTCCAGAGTTTTTTGTGAACTTGGTTCGGTTTTTTTAGCAAAACCAAAATCCGTCAACTTCAAAACAGCATTTTCACTTCGCTTCGAATACAATAAATTTTCTGGCTGCAATACAATGCAAACAATAAGAAAACATTTTAATTTAAAAATTTCCTTCAAATCAGATAGAAATCATTCCTTATAGCTAGCAACAAAGTGCTCGAAAGAACAATTATTCAGAATGTCACAAAAATAATAACATTTGATACATATTTCAAATAACTTTAAAAAATGCTGCTTCACAACTGTACAATAAGACGTTTATCTGCATTTGCCTGTTCGCCTATTTTAAAAAATGCTAAAAAAAGAGTTCTGATTTCAATTAAAAAAAACAGTTAAATAATAAATGTTATTATTGTTTACATTAATTAAGTATTAATGTGTTACAAAATGTAATAAACTGTTTTCCACACAATAATACTTATTCCACTTGAATTGTCTCTTCATCTGAATAATAGCAATAAGATCGATTAGATGGAAAAATAAAAAAAAATGAACATAGTAAAAAATTTTTTATACCTTGATATCACGATGGGCGACATTCAAATTGTGCAAGAAGCATACGGCCGATGAAATTTCAGACATTATCGATGCTGCTTCTAAAAACAAAACACTATTGGAGAAAGATTTTTCTTTAATTAAACAAGAACTGTAAAAACCTCTTTCAGTAAAAGCTTTCATTTCACGATTTTGTATTTTTGTAAACAACTCTCCTCCTTCCATGCTAAAGTGAAAAATCAAATCAGTAGCAAAGTGAAGTAAAAAATGTCTTAATGTCGTTTATGGTTAAAATTATTTTCAGTTAATTATCAATAAAACAATATTTTAAAATTATTTTCTACTTGAAATACGATTACGATCCACTAAATAGTTGTCAAAAATTACTGGAACTGAATTTTACAATGCATATGAAAAATACCTGATTATCTTAGTCAAAATACAGTAAGATACATGGGGAAGTGTATGAATTAAAAGTAAAATAGACAATGAAATATCAATCATGAAATAATTGAACAGAGATATTGAACATTTTTAAGAATAAAAGAAATTTAAGATCAGTGCTGATTTTGAAGCACATACAAACCTATAAGTTTACAGGAAGCATTCAATGTGTGTGAATTTTTGAAGAAACAGAAAAAGTTCAATTCCTATTTCATACGTATGATCAGTGAAAAGAAATAAAGCTGTCTCACCTGAGGGCAACTTAATGTAAAACCGTTTTCATTCGTTCGCTTATAATTTACAAATGATTTAACAAATTACAATAGCTATGAAAAGTTGAAAACCACGCAGCGGAACTGTGCTTGTATATTTTGAAATGCAAACAATTGAATAAAATGGAAATAATCAATTTACATAGAATTCAGTCAGTTAGTGAGAAATTTTTTATTTCCTATTTCTATTTTTTTTCTCTGGTTTTAAGGGAAAGAAATGCATAAATAAGCATTACCATTCCATGACCATAAGCAAGCATTTCAAACTGCTATAAGTGTTTTCGTAAACATCGTAAACTTTGACAATGTTCTCATGGCCACTGACCATACAATGCAACTCCACTTCACGTCTAGCTTTCGGTGAATCACGCAATATCTATTAATAATAACAAATAAAATAAAATAAAAATATGAAATAAATTGACAACTGACTTTCAGGGCATACTTTTGCCCAGTTTTGCGATCGAAGCATTCGACCACCTTTCCGTTCACGCCAACGCCCAGTACAGTTTTGGTCACTCTGTAATCGACGGTCAACTGCCTGCTGTGGGGTTTGAAGTGAAAACCGTCAGCATCGTGGTAAAATGATCTGGTCTCTTCAACCTTTTCGTCATTTTCCACAGCAGCACTATTAGATGTTGCCGGCAATGTAGACTGGAAGTCTTCTTGTGTGACGTTTGGAACAGAACTGCCATCGTCAGACATGCTGTTTTTGTGGAGCTGCTTGTTTTGGCAAACGTACGGCTGTCTGATCAAATAAATTAAACAACATGTAAACGGAAAATTTGCCCATTAGCTTTTGACAAGCGTCGTCTGCGATGTCAAAGAACAACTTGTACACTTCAAACGTTTCTTGATCAAAATCTTGTCACATACAAGCTATTATTTCTACACGAAAAAATTCACCAAAAAAGAAAAAGAAATAAAAAGAATAAAATAAAATAAAAATAAAACAAGTCTTGAATTGATGAACACGCTGAGCCCCGCAGGCACGACACAATGCATTATTTAAACACAAGAAAAGTACACACGCTATTATTACCAGCACCGACGACGAAGGAAAATTGAACGCGATTAAAGCTTACACTAGACAAACCATAGCAATAGGTTAAGCATCCTGTAAAAGTGATGTAATCAAGTTCGTTTTATGTTTCAAACACCGAAACAATATTGAAAAAAAAATCACTATCAATTATTAAATGGTGGACAAAATTTTCAGTCTAGCACAAGTATTATTCATTTATTTATTTATTTATATTTCAATTATTGAAATCAAACATAGCTGTTTTTTTTTCTGCTTACTTACTTTAGAGTTTTGTTTTACTGAAAAATAAAAATCCATCGTTTTGTATAATTTTTTCCCAGTGTACAATGCAAGTATTTTAAATGGATGTAAATTTTTACATATTTATTGACAATGAATGGAAAAAGTTTTGCTCAGGATAATTAAAATAGTGTAAAAATTTTGTCCAAAAAAACACATCCACTCTAATCGATGTTTGACTGAGCGTAAAATTTATTTTACAAATGAAATT
This sequence comes from Trichinella pseudospiralis, assembly GCA_001447645.1. Classification (NCBI taxonomy): domain Eukaryota; kingdom Metazoa; phylum Nematoda; class Enoplea; order Trichinellida; family Trichinellidae; genus Trichinella; species Trichinella pseudospiralis. The sequence goes on along the minus strand of JYDV01000091.1, from coordinate 77,447 downwards.
AAATTTGAAATACGCACGATGGTGAATAAATAAAATTTTCTTTTTTTCAATAAACTTCAATTGAATAAATATAATAAAATTGTACAATGTATATTTTCAAATTTTATGAAAACTTTATTCATTTATCATGTCAATTCAAATTTTGTCAAATTCTGCAACCAAAGAAAAAAAAGTTAAAATTCATTATGCGTTTCAAATATATAAAAATTATCAAAAACAAAAAAGTTTCGAATAAAATTTATTAACAGGTATGTTTTTTTTTTAATTTTATGTAACCCTGTGAATCAGTTAGTGCTATTCAGTCTTGCACATCAAATTTCGAAGAAAGCGTCTTGATTACTGTATTGCTTGTCGATTGGCAAGAAAGGAAGGCGGTGAGCGAAGCATATTTGAGTTTGGTGAAAATTAATTTCTCAATCATCGCGATATCATTGTTTGCTTTAATGTTTGATATTGAATTTGTTTGAATAATTTTATTATTATTGAAAACAATAAGCTTTACTTGGTAAAGTGAAGTTGATCTTTGACGAAAAGAATATAATAAGTTTTGTCCACGCGCCAAGTGTATTGCAAGTTTCTGCGTTGACGCCGCTAAATTGAAAAATTGCTACTGATGCTGTTGAAGCGTGCGTAAGCGACACTGGATGATGATTCGAAGTGCCATAGCCGTTAACAGTAGCTAATGAAATGAGCATAGGGATAAATTGTCATGGCACACGTTCAGTCATACACTCAAACTGATTGTGAGTAATTATTATTTTTATTATTATTTGTTAAAGGTTTTGTTTTAAATAAAATTTTCTTGTTTACATAAATGATATTTTTATTTGAATAAATAAATAAAATAAATATTTGAATTATAAATAATTTTGTTTGTGGATTTTTGAATTGATTTTACAAGTAGATTAATTTTTTTTAACAAAACGTTTATTTTATGTATCTTTTTTGCCCTTCTGTGACAATATATTATAAAACAGTTTTTGTACAATATTATTATTGTAACATTGACATAAAGGATTGTTGTATATTGTAAATTTTATTTTTTAATCGGTGTTCTTCAGTTGCCAGCGGTCTGCTGAAAGCATCGGACGTGAAGCACATCTTGAATGAGAAAGTGGCGTTACTAACTGGTGGCCGGGATCGATGTGGCCGGCCGATCATTTCCTTTCCGGCCCGTGAAAACGCCGATAAAATCAGCGCCGAAGATCTGCGAATGGTTCTGCTGTATCTTTTCGCCATTCCAAGGTTATCAATTTGTTTGTCGATTAAAAGAAAAATAAAATATTTTTTTTTGAAATTGTTGCATTTGTTTGTAATTTTTTTTTAGCGATGAAAGCAAAGATATTGGTTTTGTTGTGTTGATTGATATGCGCAACAAGATGTCCTGGACCAGTGTAAAACCAATTTTCAAGTGTTTACAGGTAAAAAGATATTTTTGTATTTTGCTATTTATTTCAATTTATTACATATATATATATATATATTTCAAATTTTACATTTGCTTATTTTTATAATTTGTTTCCCTGAGGGTCATTTCTTATTTCAAGCAGTTCTGCGTTTGATTGAAAATTGTCCGTTGATTTGACCTGAAAAATATTTGGTCATCTGTTGAGTGTGAAGAGTCTCCAGGCTAGCCAGCTGCTGTGCTAGTCGACAAATGCTTTTCTTTTTTGTTTTTTTTTTAATTTTTGACAAATTTATTCACAAAGACATTTCTTATTACTGAGGGGACGACAAATCAATATATGCAGCAAAGATTTGTGGAACAAAAACAAAAGATGGCAATTTTTCCTTGTTTGTTTGTTTTTTTATGAATTTTTTCAGGATGAAATTTTATAACTTGTAATTTAATTCTTTTTTTTAAATAAATACCATGATGGTTGATGAAACCAGAAATAATAGGTCGAACGTGCAATTTTGACATTTCTTTCCTGCTGAGTTCGGTTGTTATTGGGAGGGGGGGATACTTTTGTTTCTTTTTTCGTTTTAAATTTTAATGCAACATTTGTTATAAGGAAGTTGGTAGTTTTTGATTTTAAAGTTTTTTTTTTCATGAGAAATTTTTTTCAATATTACATATTTCGTTGTTGTTGATTTTGTTTTTGCTGGATGCTTTTTATGCTTTATGAATTATAAGTGGAAAAAATGCCATTCCACATCATAACATATTATTTCATTTCAAGGAAACAACGTGCGTGTTTATATATTTCATTTGCTGCTGCTCATGGCTTTAAGTATGTGTGAAATTTTTCGCTGCGCTTTGTGAAGTTGAAGCGTGAAATTGTTTTTAAATTTAGTGTTTTTATGAACAGCAAGCTCGACAACAATTGTTGAATGCAATTTCAATTTTATATTGTGTAAATTTTTAATAATAATAATTTTTATCTTGAAATTTTATAATTCTCAATGAAAAAGTTACAATTAACACAAATGTATTTTGAAATGTTGGAAATGAGGTTTTATTATTATTATTTTTTCCCATTTTCATATTGTGATGGTTGATGATGAGAAAATTGAAAAGTTGTAAACTGATGATCATTTTCAAGCCGTGCATTTTAAGCTTGAAAGCGGTTTCTGCTAGAGTCAACAGTTGCCAGAAGCTGCGTGCAGCAAAAATTTCAAAACTTCAAATCAAGCTGGAGTTGGATGATGTGCCGCCAGCTTTTGTTGACTTGTTTGCTTGGAACGAGCGAATGAATGAAATTGAATTTATTTGCTCAAACAAAATATATAATTCAATTCAAAATTTCGATATTTGAACAATGATAAAATTATTGTTGATTTGAATTTATGAAATTTAAAAATAATGTTTAATTTTTATTTTTTTTCTGTGATAGAAAATTGGAATTATTTCGAAATTTTATTCGCTTTATTTTTTTTTTATGTTTTGCAGGATATATTTTCTAAACAAGTACAATCTGTATATCTGGTGAAACCGGACAGATTTTGGGAAAAACACAAAGCAACAGTGGCGAGCAATAAATACAAATTTGAGGTTAGCATTAAAAAAACTAGTATTATTTGTTTTATTTGAAATATTATTTTTCCATATTTTACAGGTGCATACGGTCTCTGTTGAGAATCTTGTCAAGTATATTGATCGGAATCAATTAACAGCAGAATTTGACGGAACGTATCCTTACAATCACGAAGAATGGTTAAATCTTAGAATAGTAAGTGTGAATTTGTTTCCACAATGTTTATTTATATTAATTTATTGAAGTTTACGAACTGTAGATGAGAAGCAATGATTTTTGTTGCTCATGTAATGTTTAATGTTTCTTTATAATTTTCTTTTCTTCTTGATCTAGTTTTGATTGGAATCTTTTGCTCAAATGTGTCATTTATTAATTAAGATATTTTTACTGTTTACGGTATTTTTCAAACCCAACATGTCGCCTTTGTCAGTTATAAAGATGGAATTTTCAAATTATATATTATCAGTTTATTGTTGTTATTCATGAATTATTTTTTTTAAAAATAAATTCATTTAGACGTTAGAAAGTTTTATATGGCGTTCGATGGATGTTTTGCGCATTTTCAATAATATTCAAAAAGAATTGGAACAAAATAATTTGCCTACGGATGTGGATCATGCTAAAAGTGCATTAGATGAGCATGCGAAATTGAAAAAGCGAATTGGTAAAGCTCCAATTGAAGAACTTGAACAAGAAGGCCAAAGAGTGAATTTCTTTATTATTATTATTATTATTTTAAAATTATACTTAAAATAAAATATATATTTATTTGTTTGCATGTTTTCAGTTAGCACATCGGCTGGCTGGTGGAAATGAAGAAGCTTCAAGTTGTACTTCTGATTCGGATTACGCTTCCGGCGGTCGAAATTCTCAATGCAATCCGGATTTTACTTGCGCCGTACCGCATATTGCCTCGTTGTTGAACAATCTGCGTATCACTAGGCAAAATTTATATACACAGTGGCAAGCGCACAAAATTCGCTTAGATCAATGCTTTCAACTGAAGCTTTTTGAACAAGACGCTGAAAAGGTACTGTTTTTTTTGTTAATTTATTTTTTGATTCTTTTTTTTTGTTGAAGTTCATTACTCATTGGGTTTTACAGTATTTGTGGAATTTGCGTTATTTTTTTTCTTAAATATTTTTTGTTTTATATTATTTACAAGAAGAAAAGTTTAATTTTCCCAAAAAATAATATTTAACAATGAATTTCCATTTCTAAAGAAAATTGCAAAGCAAAATATTACGATTTATTTATTTATTTATATATGTTGATTACTTTTTGATTCATTTTGAAGAAGAAGAAGAAGAAGAAGAACAAGGAATAGAATGAAATATGTACAATGTGGAAAAAATTTCAATTTTTACCTAAATTTTACGGCAAAAGCCGGTTGTAGTAGCAAGATGTAGTTGTGGAATGATGATTGATTGACAAATTTATTGTCAAAGTATCCGTTCTTGAAAAGTTTTTTTATCTTTAATCGTAATAATAATAATAATTTGCATACTTGAAGAAAAATGGCCTTCCATAGTGAGGGCAGTATATTGTGTGCGTGTGTGGTTAATGTGAGGTTGTTGTTGTTATGAATTTTTGTTAATGAATCATTTTTAGATGTTCGTTTGGATTCGTCAACATGCTGATCTATTTTGGACGAATTATTCGGATGTTGGTGATTCGCATGAAAGTGCTTCTGCTGTTCAGCGGGAACACGAACAATTCACTAAAGCTGCTGTGGTAAAAACAAAAAAAATGAAGAGTCATCAGTTTTGTTTTTTCCTCTTTGCATTTTGGAAAAATTTCCACTTCATTGTAGAATACGTACGTGAACATCAATCATATCATGACCTGTGCTCAGAGATTGCTGGACAATGGTCACTACGCGTCGCCGATTATTCGAGCCGTGGCCAATCGTTTGGAACGAGATTGGAAGATGTTTATCAATGCTTTGGATGTTCGCGCTGGCGTTTTGCGTTTATCGTTGCAATTTCATTTGAAATCCAATCAGGTAGATAGGATAGAAAAGAAGCATAATCATGCTTAATGGAATAAATATGCAGATTTCATAGTTGACTTGTTTATTTATTTGTTTATTTTTTCTAGTATTTGACAAATGTGAAAGAATGGCATCGAAGTTGCGTGTCGACTACAGAACTGCCTTCGACAGTTGCTGCACTTGAGGCGGCTATACAAGAGCATCAACAGTTATTTGAAACCGTTTCGCAAGTTTATGGCGAGGTAATACATTTTTATTCAAATTTACCATTCACTATTATGATGAGAATTTTTGTTCTGTGTTCAGTTCAGTTCAGTTCAATTCAGTTTTGTTCGCTTTTTACAATTTCGTATTTAATTCTTTTTTAAATGAATGAAGAAATGAGAGTAAAAAAATTTGTTTTTGTTTTTTTCTTTATTTTTTTCTTGTGGCGTTTCAACGCCTTTTGTAGATTCATTCGGACAGCCAGAGATTGTTGTATCAATTTGATCGGTTAAAACGTATCTACGACTGCCGAATTGAGCAGGATGAGGACGGGGATGACGTAGGCTTTTGCTTGTTGTTAATTTTTGTCAATGTTTTGTTGTGTTTGTTGTGCTGTTTTCTATGATGATACAATTTGGTTTTGTTTGTTTGTGTGAATATTTGTTGATTTTGTTCTCAGGCAACTCGTGATGGAAAAGCTTTGATTCAGTCGTTGAAAACACCACCAGCGTTGACGTTGACGGAAGCCGCCGAATCGACAACAGATTCGAAATCGACCACAGCAAGCGGCTTGTCAGAGGACAGTCAAAATTTGGCTCCAATTGTGGAAATTATTCACAAACTGTTGGGCTGGCAACGTCAGCTTGAAGATGCTTGGCAACAGAAGCGTATTAAACTTCACCACAAATTGGCTTTGCTATTTTTCCAACAAGATGTCAAGCGGGTAGGATGATTATGAAGAATAAATATATTTGTTTTTTTTTCTTTCTTTCTTTTCTTCTTCTTTTCATTCACATCCGTCGATGCTATTCAGGTGATAGATTGGTTGGATGATCATGGAGAATCATTTTTGAGGAGAAATCACGGCGTCGGTCGTACTCTGCAACGTGCCCGTGCTTTGCAACGCAGCCAGCAACAGTTTGAAGACGTGGCCAAGAATACGTACACCAACGCCGACAAGCTGCTTGTCGCGGCTCAAGATTTGGCAACCGGCGGTGAACTGCATCCGGATCAAATTTGCGCCACTGCCCAACAGTTGCACAGCAGGATATCGGTTTTTGCAAAACGAGTTCAAGCTCGTCGAAATCTGCTCAACTATGCCGTCCTTTTTCACACACATTACAACGAGGTAAGTTTGAAATATTTGCCGTTTGTCGAAAAGTTTGAAATTGTTTAATAATCAATGATTCAACATGTTGTGTTTTGTTGTGTAGTTAAAAATTGTATTTGATAACTATTGCGAGTGAGAATGTTAAAATTGTTCACAAAATTTCTATCAATACTGAAATGAGAATAGTTTTGAAATATTTAAATTTTCATTTTTCTTTTTCATTTAGATAACATCTTGGTTTAAAGAATTGGAACGCTTGGATGCTAATGTGAATGTTGTCGGCAATACGGTGCAAGAATGTGAACAACATTTGGACCAGTGGTTGGCGCGTACAGAGGCGACAAGGCAGGCGACGTTGACCGCTCGCAATGAAGGCATGCAGTTGATCAGTCTGCTCAGGTATGACAAGAACAACAACAACACCGCCAACAGCAACGGTCAGTTGGACAGTTTAATTATGTGTATTTTTATTTGGCTTTCTATTTCAGGCAACAATCCGTTTTGGAAGGTTCAGACAATGTGGAAAGTATTTCATTTGTCGAAGGAATGGTCAAGGATATTGACACCAAGCAGAATCATTTCGAAGAACGTTGGAAAGTGCAACGTTTTCAGTTGGACATTGGATTGCAATTTCGAGTTTTTGAACAAGATTCCATATCGGTATGATTGTGTTTGTTTGTTTGTTTGCTTGTTTTTTTTTAATAATTTGAAACAACACTGTGAATATACTGCTTGTTGGGGAAATTTATAATTGAACTGATTTCGTATATTTTTTTCAGGTAATATCTCAGTTGGACGGTTGGTCGGAAGATATGCGTGCAATGAGCAACAATGTGACGGTTGATCGGGTGGAGAAAATTTTACCTTTGCATCAAGAAAACACTGGCCAAGTGCAAGCTGCCATTGCTGATATAATGCAAAGTGCTCAAGACGTTATTCAAGTAGAGAAATGAAAAATTTTATTGCAATTGAATTTTGTTTAAATTTGCAAAAATTAGTTGATCGAAAATTCGGGTATCTATTTGTTGGTGTCGAGCGGCGGTTTGGTGCTCGATTGTATAATCCGTCTGACGGACAAGATTCGCCAACAAGAACGTGACGTGCTGTCGTTGGCCGAAGATGTGCAATCCAAGTTGGAACAGATCGTCAGCTTGGGTCAGCTGCAATCTTTGGCTAATCAGGTAAAGCAGAGCGTATTTGTGTGTTGTCGTTGTACTGATTCAGACGGAGATCAACTTGCACAGGTTGCCGCTTGTATTAACAACGAAGAGCAGATGCTGTCGGCTACATCTGCGGTGCCTTGCACGTTGAACGAGGCTGAACAATTGCAAAGCGAGCACAGGCAATTTCAGCTAGCAATTGAAGTATTTATTGCATTTGCTTGTTCTTTCAATATTGCATAGTTGAATATGAATTTATTTATTTTCAAGAAAACCAACGAAAGTTTGTTAGCTTTGCAACAAAAAGCCGAAGCGATGCTGTCGAAAGATCACTGCGAAGAGAACATGGTGCGTAATATACTTGAAGAGGTGATTGTACGTTGGCGTCCGTTGATTGCTCTTACCGAAGAAAGGCACAAATTGCTCACGTCGGCGGTCACTTATTACAAAACGTTGGATCAAGTGCTGCCCGTGTTGGACAGTCTCGAAGAAGACTATCAAACTGAAAGGGACTGGTGCTCTTGGTATACTAAACAAGCGTCGTCTCAGGATACGAAATCCTCCTCTCGTCTACAAGACAAACCGTCTTACATGTCACAACAAATTGCCAAACACAAGGACAACAAAGAGCGTTTTTTGAGGGTTTGTATTTATGGTTATTTATTTATTTCACACACATGTATAATGTATATATATATATATATATATATGTATTGCTCTTGTTGTTGTTCAGGGTTGTTCTTATGCGAGGAAAAATAGTGATCTGTTTTTGAAATACGTACGTCGCAGTATGCATCAGCCGCAACAACAGTCGGTTGTGATTTCGTCTAAACAAGTTGAAGGTCGGGTATTGCAAGCTTTGGAAAATCTTCGCACTCGGGAAAATCACATTTTATCATTGTGGACGAAAAAGAAGCGTCGACTTGATCAATGTCAAGAATACGTTTTGCTCGAAGCTAGCGGTTTGAAAGTAAGTATTTCTGTTTTTGTTCTTTTATGTATTTATTTATTTATTTATTATTTTTAGTTTTTGAATTGGATTCACGATGGAGGTGAGACTTATTTGACAGCGCATGCGACAAACTCTCTGAGCCGACCAGTTGCTGAAGAATTGCTCAAAGAGCATGACAATTTCGTTGCCAAAGCTAAAGTAAATTTCAACGCAATTCAACCATTTTCAAATTCTTTCAACGCTTTGCTTATTATTATTATTTGAGTTTTTTTTTAAAATTTTATTCAACTCTAATTCGACATCCACTGTGTATTATTATTGTTTGCTGAAATGTTGGTCACTTATGGATGAAATATTTTTTCAAACAATTATTAAATAAGCACGCATTTTTTGTTTTAATTCTTTTTCTTTTCTTTCAATAATTTGTGATCAACTGAAGTTCAACTTGTGCAAATTAATATAGAGCAAAGCAGTGTTTTAATTTTAATTTTTTCTATGTAGTAGTTGAAAATTAGACAACAAATTAATGGAAAATTATGACAAACTCTGATTTTTAACGCAATTAACTATTGTTAGGAACAACTGGCATCAGTACGTCTTTTTTTGGACGTTGGCGATAGTATGTTGAAAAAAGATCCACAACACATACATTACAACGATATAAGTCAGTGGATGAGTACGGTGAAACAGCAGTACAACGATTTTTCACAGAAGATTGACTTGTATCGTCGTCGGCTTGAAGCTGCACTAGGAAGACCCGAAGTATGATGAGAAAATTACCCCTGGTTTTTTTTGTTTAATGAATATTGGATAAATGAAAAAAAAGAAATATGATTATTATTTTTTTTAATTTGATTTTTTTTTGCAGAAACCTACTCGTGAGTTGGCTTTAGATCGACAAAGTGATTCTTCTTTGGATGAAAAACTTTTGGATCAGAAAGATGCGTTGGAAAACAAGCGAAAATCTGCCAAACGAAAAGAGTATTTTATTTTATTTTATTTTGTTTTTTTTTTGTAATATTCCATATTGGAAATTATTTATTGCAATTTTTTAAAAAATAAGTTTCATCATGGCCGAATTGCTTCAAACGGAGCGTGTTTACGTTAACGATTTGGATGTGTGCATTCGATCTTACATGGAAAGCATGATCACTGAACCAAACGTTCCTGCATCAATTGCTGGCAAGCAGGATGTGATTTTTTTGAATCTGAAACAGATTCACGATTTTCATTCAAAGTAAGAAACTTTTTTTTTGTAACTTAAAAGAAAATGTACAGGGCAAATTGTTTGTTTCTCTGTGAAATAAAAAAAAATATTATATGAGGCTGAAATGATTTATTTCAGAATATTTTTGCAAGAGTTGGAAAAGTATGAAAGTTTGCCCGAAGATGTTGGCCATTGTTTCGTAACATGGGTAGGTTTTGTTTTTGTTTTTGTTTTTTTTTGCAACTGCTTTAAACAACACTATGCTATTATTGTTATATTTCATATGCTTTTTACTTTGTCAGGCTGAAAAATTTCAAATGTACGTTTCATATTGCCGACTGAAGCCCAACTCCAACAATCTAGTCACTCAATCTGATGCCAGTTTATTTTTTGATGTAAATTTTTTTGAAAATTATTTTTTATATAAAGCAAATTATTTAACATATTGAACGATGATTTCATATTTTAGGAAGTGCAAAAGTTGAGGGGTTTGTCACTACCATTGGCTGCTTATTTAATCAAGCCTGTCCAACGAATCACCAAATATCAGCTATTGTTGAAAGATTTACTCGGCTGCTGTGAAGAGGAGAAAGGCGAAATTCGGGTTTGAATAACTTCTTTATTAATATATATATATATATATATTGCTATTTCCCGCTTTTTTCTTTTATCTTTAATTCATACTTTTATCTACTACTTGGATCTTATTTTATGCAGGATGGTCTTGAAGTGATGCTTAATGTACCGAAAAAGGCAAATGACATTCTGCATTTGAGTATGCTCGAAGGTTGTTCGGTGTGTAGTTTATTATTATTATTATTATTATTATTATACATTGACAAAGAAGGAGAGAGAGAGAGAAGAGAAAAATCAAATAAATACATTTGTGACTTTTACAGGATGTTGACGGCTTGGGTGATGTTCTGCTTCAAGAGCAGTTGATTGTCTGGGATCCGAGGCAGTTGATAAAGAAGGGTCGAGAGCGTCAAGTTTTCCTGTTCGAAATTTGTCTGATTTTTAGCAAAAAAGTTTCTGATCAAACGGGAAAATTTAAATACGTTTACAAGATGCGCGTTTTGGTATGTGATAAAAAAATTTATTATTATCAGTTTTTTTTAAATGCTCGGAATACAAAAAACGACAAAATTATTGTTTTGCACTTTTTGTAGACCTCTGAGATGAACGTTACCGAACATATTGAAGGTGATGAATGCAAGTTTGCAATTTGGACTGGAAAAGTTCCAAATAACGATACAAAAACAATTTTAAAGGTAAAAATTTTTTTTTGTAAAGTAAATAAGAAAAAAAAAATTTTTTTTCCTATTAGATTTTATAATTTTTATGAATTGTAATAATAAAGATATAATAGTTATAATAAAATAATAATAAAGATTAATAATAAAGAAGAGTTGGTAAAAAGTTGTTGTAGTGAGCGAAATTCACTGTTTTATTAATATTTTTCAAATTAATCATCAGTACTGGTATGTGTTCAAATTCGAATTGAATTCAGCTTTTTCGACGACTTTTTTTTCTCTCTGTTTTAAAGTTTTGTTATTGTTGCTTGTTGTTGTTGCCAAATTTAAAACGCTATGAACAAACAATACACATTGTACAAAAAGTATAATGTTTCTTTTTGTACAACCGAAGCGATGGACATTGGTGTGTAATTTTTTGATTGATTGAGATGAAAATTTTCTTTTTTTTTATTTTGAAAAAAACATTATTCTTTGGTGATGTGAAGATGATTGTTTCAACGTATAGCTTTGATAACAAGTTGGTGATACATGTGCGCATATTTATTTATGTTTCAATTTCAGGCTTCTAGTTTGGAATCCAAGCTGACATGGGTACGTCGTCTTCGTGATCTGATCAGCGAACGTATATTACATTTTGGTATGTAATTATTGATTTAAAATTTTTTTCAATTTGAAATTTTATTAATATTTGTTTGTTATTTTGTTTGTTTGTTTGTTTTTTTTTCAGAATTACCGTATTTATCTTTGACAAAGGTTAGAGGTCAGCAAGTGAATTATCATCAGAAATGTGAAATTGACAATAGACGGGTGTCCAAGTGAGAGAATATATGTTTTTTGTTTATTTATTTATTTATTTTTGTTATAAATTTTGAAATTTGTATAACAGTGAGAATAATTTTTGCAGTCAAAGTGATACTGGCAGTACAAATACTGAAATCAGCGGTGAGAATTCAGCTGCTGCAATTGGTGATGAAATGGTGTCGCAGAAATGTACTGACGTTGTTGAATCGAAACAACATTTACCGGTAATAAGTGTGTTTGTGCTTTTTTTTTTATTGGAATTTTGATTGTTGAAATTATATTTCAGTCGACCGAAGAACATGCCATTGTATTTGTTGTTACCGATGATCACATACCGTCACCTGAAGGCGCTGCTCATGGACAAATTACAGTATGCAAAGGTGAACGTGTGCAGCTTGTGTCGGCAATTGTGTCAGATGAAGGTGAATTTCGTATGGTGCGAGTAGTGAACGCTGAACAGCAGCAGCAACACAATGCAGAGCCGATATGTCGTGAAGGTTATGTACCTGCTGATAAGCTGCAATTAATTGCAAATATAGATTCTGTTGACGATGATGACGATGACGACGACGACAGCGAAGAAAGTGAGTGAAAATGATTTTTCTTTTAATAAAATTATGAAAACGATATATGTTGTGTGTGTGTGTGTGTGTGTAAAGTTCATAATTTTGAAGTTTTTTTTTTTTTTTGAAATAACCTTCAATCTTATGCACATTAATTAATGTATGGAAAAGGTGAAGGTGGATTTTTTTAAAGTGGAATTTTTCGTTGAAAATTTGTCATTGGAACAGCAACATTTGATAATTCAATTTTAGGTCATTTTATTTTTCATCTGAAATGTGCTACATTAATTTGTTATTTAATTATTTAATTTAGTTTGTTTTTTTTTCTTTTCTAATAAATCAGAATAGCGAGAGAGAGAGAGAGAGAGAGTTATGCGATTGTTTTTAATCAAAAAATTCAAAATTCATTCAGTTAGTTATATTGTTGAATATTGTTGCTCGTGTTGAAATGAACTTGCATAAAATCATCTGTCATACGTGTGTAGCTTTTTGTCAATTTTAAATTGTATGAGTTCTAGTGCAGAAGAACATCAACTAACTGAACATACAAAAAAAAAATCAATGTTGGTCATTTTGATTAAAATTGCCACATGATGAAAAGAAAGAGAAGAGAAGTGATTAAGAGATAGGGGTAGGGTAGTTGTGGAATGAAAATATTTTTAATTTTTCCAAACAGGTTATTATTATTATTTAAGGAAGAAAAAAAAGTGATTTTTGTTTGTTTGTTTTTGTTGTTTTCAGTGTAGAATTTGCTTTAAATAAATTAATAATTTTATTCTAATTGTCCAATGACGTTGTTGTGTGTAAAAATGAAAAATATTTTTTTTAATGGTGAACAACTGAGAGATGTCTGAGAATGGTGCATGTTTTAATATTTTCTTTTTTTTTTGAATAATGAAAAAAATAATTATGTAGAATTGAAATTCAACATTCATTTCAATGTTTGAATTCAAATTTCAACTGACGTTCACTTTTCTTTTTTCTGTTTGTGCACGGAAATTTCTAGTTTGTTACACAAAATTTATGAGATTCAAAAATTCTTTTTAAATGTAAATTTACCTTTTTTTTAAAATTAATAATATGTGCAATGTACTATGTTCTTTACAGTTGCAATTTTTAGTTGGATTTTTTTTGCATCATGTGTAAAATAAAAAAAAAATTTTTTTCTTTTTCAATTTTTGTTATTGATAAATTTCAATGATAATTTATTGTTGTATTATTTGGAAAACAATGGAAAGAATGATTTTTTTTTTGTTATTGATAATGATTATTATTTTTTTACGACACATAGACACAGACACAGACAAAGATATTTATGGAGAGAATGAAGGAGAGAGAGAGAGAGAGAGAGAGAGAGAGATTGTGGAAGAGAAATGAAGTAGTAGTGAATAGAGGAAATGAATTGGTGGAAGTAGATTGCAGTGCATCATAATTAATGATTGTGAAAAGTAAGAGGGGAATGATGATGATTGTTTTTGATAATTGTGATTGAAATTGGTCGAAATGATTTGATGAATAATCAGTCGAAAAGTGAATGGTGCCTCTTTGAAATTTTGATGCAAGCGAATGTTTATTTGTTTGTTTGTTTGTTTGTTTGTTGTTGATTTTCTGCTTCTACTATTGCTTTAATGATCGTCGTCGATTCAGTCGATTAAAAAGCACGTCTGACTGATTGGCATGTGCACAAACGCTTTTTTCATTCATCCTCTGCTGCTCTCTCTCTCTCTCTCTCTTTCTCTTTCTCTCTGTCTGCTCTGCCTTTTGTCTATTTGACTTGTTTCATTTTGTTGGTTGAGAAAAGCAAATTATAACTAATATTGACTGTGCTAATTTTTTTTTTTTTTATTTTTAATGATTTATGATTTTTATCATCACCTAGTTGTTATTTATTTCATCTTTTTCCATGAAGAAAGTTTTAATTTCATTTTTACAATGAATAGTTTTATTATATTTATTTATTTTTCAAATAAATTAAAATTTATGCATGAACAAGGAGTATACGTTGTTGTTGTTTGTTTGTTTGTTTATTTATTTATTTATTTATTATTCACAATTTTTAAAATGCTGTTGTATTTTGTGTGTGTGTGTGTGATTATTTCATAATTTTTGTTTTCAATCAACCTAGTTGATCAGTGAATAAATAATATTATGGAGTGTTTTGACGGTGAATATTGTTGTTGCTGAAATTTGTGAAATGTTTGCTGCGTTTGTGTTGAAGTGTTTGTTTGTTTGGTTGCAGTGAATGTGAAAAAAGCACAGCAAGCTTGACGTCGTTGTTGACAACTTGCATTGCTCTCTTCTCTCTCTCTCTCTCTCTCTCTCTCTCTCTCTCTCTCTGTTTCTTTTTGTTCACTTGACAGCATTTTATTTCAATTTATTTTTCTTTGATTTTTTTTTCTTTTTTGATCAACATTCATGACATTATTATTATATATTTCAATTTTGACTATTTTTTTTTTTTACTAAAATTGACATTTTGATTTAGTTTAATTAATTTTTTTTTTCTAATAATAGTAGTAGCAGTAGTAGTAGTGAATTAATTAATGAATATATTTTTTTTTTCAAATTACATTTTATTTGTTTGTATTGTATTCATTTTTGCAAAATTTGTGCATATTATAATTATGAACAATTGGAATTATCGAGATGTGTTCAATTTTCTTTTTTATAATCAGCATTTTATTAGCAATTCTCTTGTGAATTTGTTCATTTTTCAATTTTCTCTCACAGGCTCAGCAGCAGCAGCAGCAGCAGCGATAGTTGAAAATAGCAAAATTGCAATTGAGAACGACGACCACAACGACCAAGAAGAAAGTGAAGAAGAAGAAGAAGAAGAAGAAGAAGAAGAAGAAGAAGAAATTGAAACTGAAAACGTTGAACAAATGAAGCGTAAAAATTTGAGGTGACTAACAAATTATTTATTATTATTATTATTATTATTAATCAAGGCATTTATATTAATTATATTATTTCATTATATTTTAAATTACTTTTTCTCTTATTCTTATTATTATCAATTGTTGATTGAATTTTTTACTTTTTTCAATTTCCTTCTTTATAACAGAAATACTTTTTATTTGAACGAACATTTTTCAAACTATAATACATACACAATTTATTTGGATAAAAATTAGTTTGTTTGATTTTTTTTCATTTGTCATTTTGTCGTCAAGTTGTCGTTTGAATATTAGTATTAGTATTGCTGCATTACGGTGATGATGATGATGATGATGGTGAGATGAATCACGCATGCAAAAATTTATCGTTTAACAAAATCAATTAACTTGCTATATCCATTAACTATTGAAAGCGGTTGATTTTATTTCCAATCACTACCAGAGGGTTATTTATTTATTTATTTATTTATTTATTTACTTACTGGAAGATGACCTATGCTTTAACTTGTATCGGATCATCATCTTCATGTATTAATTTATACAACTGTAATGAAACATAATCAACGTATGTTTTAAACTTTTTTTTTCACTCTTTTCAATTCAGTGGTTGCATTCATATGCAACTGTTGTTGCTTGTTCTGTTTAATTGTATTTGTTTTTTTTCTTTTTCATGTCTCCCCCCCCCTCCAAACACACACACACACACACACACACCACGCATACATGTAATATAATAATGTTTATTTTTATTTTTGTGAGTGAAAGTTCATCTGCGTTTGATCATAGATGCATGGTGAACAGTTGAACTTATACAATGGAAGGGCAGTATATATATATATTGCTGTGCATATTTGATGTTCTCTGTGTGTTGAGGATCATTTTTTTGACGAGCATCTAGTGGAAAATGATGAAAATTGTCAGGAGATTGGTCAGTCGGTCGGTCGGTCGGTCGGTCGGTCGGTCGGTCGGTCGGTCGGTCGGTCGCCTGGCAACATTTATACTCATTTCCAAAAGTTGATGAACGAGAAATTAATTTCCTTGTCATTAATGAAAAATGTCTTTTTTTTTTCTTTCTTTCTTCTCTTTCTGTGTTTCAATAGCAGCAACTGTTGGAACTTTGACTGATTTTGATCAGTTTTTGGTAAAATTAAATTGATCAATTTGTGATGCTTTGAAATGCATAGTAGCAGCAGCAGCAGCAGTAGTAGTAGTAGTACTAGTAGTACTAGTAGGAGCAAATTCAATGAAAAGCTTTCATTTTCAGGATACCAAACAGCAAAAATTGTACCAAGTGGAAAAAGGACTATATTCAAATTTGTGTTCAACAATTTCAATTCATTATTCTTGTTCAAAATATCTCTCATCATTCACATTTTTTCATTTTTCATCGTCAATTGTTTGCTCGGACTGACTTTGAGAATTTTTCCTCACGCTTGTATTGAAGTTTTTAACTTGTTCAAAACAAAATTCACCATTATCGCATCAAAATCAATCTATAAATCAAAAATGGATTTGCAGATATATATATATATATATATATATATATATATTTTTTTTTCCTCTCAGTTTTTAATAATAACCATATTATATTGTTGTTCAATTTTATCGGAACATGTGCATAAAATTTTGAATTCCAAGATAAAGTAAGTGAATGAAAAACAATGAAACAAAAAAATACTGTCTTGTGTAAGTTTTTTTTTGTTTCATTGTTAATTTTAAGTTGGTTTAGTTTGAATGTTGATTGGTTCAAAAATTCGATACGGATTATTTCAACACTTATTCAATGTGCTGGTGAA
>JYDV01000091.1:4591-55469 GCA_001447645.1 Trichinella pseudospiralis | reverse complement strand
CCCCCCCCCCCCCGTTTTTTGTTCGCAATGTTTCTTTTTTTTTCCTTGGATTTGTTTTTCTGCTTCAGTGTAGAAAAAAAAATTTTATTTATTTATTATGTTTGAAAAACAAATTTACATTCACAGAATTATTGGATTTTTTTTTTGGAAACGACCTTTTTATTTATTTATTTATTTATCATGCTCGTCAAGGTAAGCAATGGTTGTATTTTTTTTTTTTTTTTGTGAAACATTTCCTATCTACTACAGTAGGTTTGATTGGAAAGTAATTTTAAGCGGATAAAAAAGAAATTATTCAATTGAAAAGAGAAGTTTTTTTTTCACTTAAAAAAAAATTCTTCATTTGTTTCTGATTGTCAGTATTTTGTGTATATTTGAAAATTCTTCTTCTTCTTCTTCTTCTTATTATTATTATTATTATGTTGTTGTTGTTGTTGTCATCAACTGCTGTTTGCTTGTTGGTTTGTGATGCTTTCATTTCAACTTTTAAATAATCGAATCGTTAGCATAGCTTGTTGCTTTTTATTTATTTACTTCTACTGCAAGCAAAGCGAAAGGCTTAGTGTTAGCTCTGCTTGCTTGGCCGACAGACAGACAACTGGTGACTAAAATCGACCAATCTTGAAGAATTCTCGTCTACTAAATTCACACTACTAACGCTAGTCAACTACTAAAGATTGTTCACAACTGCTCACCACAGGCACACACACATCAATTTACTTGAATGAATGAGTGAAATTTGAAGATTGGAAAAAAATTTTTTTTTTTTTGAATTAATTATTAAATTATTTTTATACGAGGGAAATGAAGTTTATCACCCAATCATCTACACTCCCACAAGCAAAACTGTCGATGAATAGAATAATAATAATTGGATTGGATTAGATTAGATTATTATTATCAGTTGAATGATGATGATATTCGACGAATGAAAGAGCATTGAACAGAAATCAAGTCGTCGTAGAACGAATGGAAAATGCAAAAGAAAAATCTTTGCATGTATGCTAACATACATAGCAAGGTTGATTTTTTGGTTGATAGCTGTTGATTTTAAATAATTCAACAAACACCGTATGTAATGTGTGTGTGTGTGTGTGTGTGTGTGTTTGTCAGCTGGTGAGTAATGTGAATAATTTTTAAGATGTATTACTTCTTTTTTTGTTTTGTTTTTCTTTTCTTCTGTTTTTGATCACCACTGAATTAATTTATTATTATTATTATTATTATTATGAAATATACAGTCGTTTTTCTTTTTTTTTCTTTACAGTTGACTGTCAGTGATATATTTTTATTGAAGAATAGAATTTAAAAATGAAAAGAAAAACAAATTTATGGTTGAATTTCTATTTCAATTTTGAAAGATTGAACACTGAACGTACGTACATGCAGAGGACAAAAGATTGAGGACAAAGAAATGTCGATTAATGCATTTGCATTTTTAATGCAAAATATTTTCAAAAACAAAAAAAATATTTCCATCGTTTGTTTTTTTCATTTTAAAATTTTCCCTCGTACAGAAAGAATAGATTGACAATTAAACAAATTGTCACTGAATATATTGTTTATATTATATTGCACATTTGTGTTTAAAGAAGAAAATTAAGAAAAAAAAATTACTCCACTTCAACAATATAATGCTTTGATTATGAAAATTGAGAACTGTGTAGAAATTTGAATTTTGTTTCATAACGTGTGCGTATGCGTGCGGTGCGTGCGTGCTTGCGTGATGTCCGTACATGTGAAATATTATATTATTTGAAATATTATTAAATGTGAAATAATATATATATATATATATATATATTTGTTTGTTTGTTTGTTTGTTTGTTTATAGCAGTTTGTTGTTTTCATCATCATTATGTTTATTTATTGATTTGTTTAAGGAAGTGATCCCTGGAGCTTCGTTCCCAGGTTCATTGGCACCGTTGAATTGTCGTCCGTCGTCGTTGTTGAGTCGAGCACCGACAGTCGTACGCAGCGAGATAATTGCAGCCGAATTGGCTCCAAACGTTGCTGACGAAGATCTTACTTTGCCTCAAGATATTGTCATACCACCGCCAATGGAATCACTTGCATCTGAGAAGTTGATTGCCGCCAGCGATCAACAAAAGCAATCCAGTACCACCATCAACAACAACAACACAAACAACAACAGTACTTCTGTAAGTTAAGTATATATGCAATATGATGTAAATTTGTTTGTTTGGTTGTTTTGTGCAGAATAAAGTTGCTCGATTTACAATAAGTAGTGATCTGGAGGTTGTTCAATTATAAATAAAAATAGCTGATTGATAATTTTGATCTGCACAAAGTTAGTTGAATTTTAACCAAATATTTACTTGTTTCAATTGAATTTTAGAATTGTCAACTTGTCAACTTTTAATGACGATTGATTATTTTTGTGAAAATGTAAAAAAAAATATATATATATATATATTTTTTTTTTCTTTTCATCTTCTATATAATTTAAGAGATTGTGCGTGCGTGTACAGTGATGTATTTGATATAATTTGTTGTTTCCCAGGCTACATTTGTTTAAATTGTTCACGATAAATTCCATCTCATCAACAACCTCATCATTATTGTTGTTGTTGTTTTAATATAAGAGTGAATAAAAATCCAAACAGAGAGGAGTGCTGCTGGTTTAATGTTTAATTTCTTACGCGCACAAGCATACAACGTGCATTTATATAAATATTGTAAGTGAAATGTCTAATAATTTTGATATTAAAATTTACGTTTGTTTTTCTTTTTTCGAACAATTTCAATTGATTTTGTGTTCGCTCGAGCGCACGATCATAATAAAAATGATAAAATTGTAGTACAATGTTTCGGTTTGTTTTGTTTCATTTGTTATTGCCTGCACGCAGCAGTTATTGTTTTGATTATTATTGAAAATTATTCGTATGTTTGAATGGTAAAAAATGATTTTTTTTATTTTTGTTGTTTATTTATTTGTTTTTTGTACATTGAATGAAGTGTTGTTGTCTCGGTATGAATTTATTTTGGAAATTTAATTTCAATTGTCACATGTTGAATAATTGTCTGTGCAGAAAGGGAGAAAGGGAGGGAAGATGAATAAGAAGAAAACATTGACAAAATCAAATGCAATCAATAATGCTGTGGACAATGAGAAGGAAAATCGGATCGATTCAAATTCTCTTTTGTGCTTTTATTGAAATGATTTCTTATTGATTTATTATATGGGCAAATAATGAACAGAACAACAAATTGTTGTTCTCTGTGTATACGGTAAACAAGTACAAGATTGTAAATTTATTTCATTTTTAAGTTTTTTTGTCTGTTTGATTAATAAGATTGAAACAAAAAAATTTCTTTTTTCATTTCCATCTGAATAAAGTTGCCTAACATGGGTGATACGTTTCTTCTATTTTACACAGTACAGGGATGATTTAATTTTATTTCGCAACATTGCTTACCGTTATTCAACTTTATTTTCATACTTGTTGTTGTTGTTGTTATTGTTATTGTTGTTGTTATTGTTATTGTTGTTATGAACGAATTGTATGTATTCATACATGTCCACATGTATGTATGCAAAATTATATATATATATATTATATATATATATATATGTCAATGTTATGTGGCAGTCCACTTTTTTAAAAGTACATATTAGTTGATTAATGTATTTATTTATATTTTTTCAAATAATTCTATTACAGTGTGAATAGCTTGGATTTGTTTAAATTTGATCCCGTTGAATTGATTGATTGATTGATTTATTATTCTAAATTTTATTTTGGTAATCAATATCACGAAGACTACTTTTTCAAATCAGTTGTGCAGCGTTGTGCTTGTTATATATATATATATATATATATATATATATATATATATATATATAATTTTTTTAGCAACGTTTCACAGCATTATTTTTGCTATTGTTTCAATTTATTTTGCCGTTTGGTTTTTTTGAGCTCAAATCGACCTCTAGTGATGCTAGTTGTTGTTGGTCATTATATAATTATTTTATTGTTTATTATTATTTCAATTTTTAATTAAATTAATTTGATGTTGCAAATGAAATTATTAAATTCATCACCAATTTTTATTCTGTTGATGATTTATTTTCTCTTTGCAATCTTCTCTACAACATTTTTGTTATTGTTATTATTGTTTTTCATTTTTCTTAATTTTTTTTCATAACAGATAACGGGATCCGTCACCACGAGCAGCGGAAGCAGCGCTGGTGACGAGCTGCTACTGTCTTCTGCTGGTGTGATTTCCAAAATGGATCGTCTTCAATTGGTAAGTGGAAGAGAATAAATAAATAAATAAATAAATAAATAAATATAAAGATGCATTGGGTATATTTTTTGTCTATTTAATTGATATTATTCTGTTACTGTTTGTAAAATGTGTTTTTTATAATCGGATAATTTTCAGTATGCTGATGATCAATCATCGCAAACGTGCCTCTCAGCATCGGTTTTGGCCAATCAGACTGCCGGCTCGTTGGAGTCGGAAAAATCTGAAGCATCACTGTCCGCCAACGGAACACGTGTGATGGAAATATCTGAACAGAAACAAGCTGTAGAAAAACGAAGGTACGTAACGTGCTGTTTTGTTTTGTTTTACAAGGTTGTTCATATTATTCAAATTTGCTTCAGTTGTTTTTACGTAAAATATTTGCATGTGATGAATATGTTTATTTTTTGTTTTTGTCTCATATATATGTTTTAATTGGTTTTTAATTTGTAAAATGACATTGCACTGTTGTTTGATAATTGTCATTAACTGTGATATTATTCTATGTATGACAAACATTTTTCTTTATTACTATTATTTATTTTCTTTGAAATACCGTATAGATATGTTACGTTTAATGTTGAAATTTCCTTTTTATTCATAATAGGCAATAAAAATTTGCCTAATATTGAAACTGCAATTCACAAAGCGTGCTATATGTCGAAATGCTTTTTTATTAATCATATTTATAATAATTCTCATAAATATATAAGTATCACGCGAAGTTTATTCATTTTTCCATGATTTCTCAGAGTGCGAACGAGAATTGCAGCTGCATCGACGTGATGAGCAGCCAGATAAGCACATGCACTGCACATATCCTTGNTCATCAATTGATAATAATTTTTCCGTTTTGACTTGTAAATCAGCAACTGCAAATTTTAATGATAATTATCCTTCTCCACAGCCAACAGTGCACAATCCTTTACATTCTGCAATGATTGCTACTAGGAAGATTTTCAGATCCTCAGCTGCACGATCCACATCTGGCACTCTTTCTGCACATATGAAACCTATATGAAACAGTATTAACATTTTTCTAGATCTTCATATTATTTTTGCAGCTGCTCTGGTCTGTCCTGCAGTTGCTTCTTTTCCTGGTTTTATGAAAGCTTCAGAAACTCTTCAGAATATTGCTTTCATTCTTTTCATACTTTTGTCCATCTTTGTTCAACATCTTTTCTTCATCAACTTCTTCCAGAGATGTTAAAAAAATTGTTCAATTTCTTCTTCTGTTTTCGCTGCAACAACAATTGATTTTGATAGCACGTAGATATCCAGTCCAATTGGTGGCTGCAAGCCAGATGTCACCTTGAATAAATTTGACCAGCGGTTTCGTGAGCGCTAACATATATAAATTTGCCATTGAACAAATTTCAGTCCCACTGAGCATCCTTCGCATTCATTTTCTCACATCCATATTGCCAGTTTGTCTTGCAAAACGCCGTACAGGCGCTCAACCGTACCGTGATTTTGAGGGTGCCTCGTGACAAGCTTCAGCACTGGCCAACATGTTTTCAGTTCTGCAATTATGGCATTTGAAAATACCTGACCGTCGTTGAATTGCAGAATGTTGGCAGTGCTGAACGTCAGAAAGCTTTCGAGCAGCTTCAATGCCACTTCTTCTGTCTGTTTTCACTTTAGCAGCAGGCTCAAAGTGCAGAACTTCGTAAAGTGATTCAAATAAATCATGATATATATTTATAATCACCGCCAGGCGTGGTTTGAAAATTTATCAAGTCCATTTGGGCTCGTGAACCGCATCAAATATGTACTAACCAGTGGTTTGACAACTAGGCTTTTTTTGGAAGCTTTCTCGTTTATAGCATTCTTACAGTATTTTTCACAAAGCGTGAGAAACAAATGGCAAGCTTTCTGTGTGACGTTTTCCCATTTATTCTGTGCTTTTCAAAATGTCTTTCTTTCTTCATCATGACCAATCTTTTGATGAATAACATTGATAGAATTGAACATTTCTTCAATATAGATGAGGCGATGCATCTTATTTCATCACACTTGACCAATCGGATAAGTTTATATTAAAATTCCATATCAATTTTCAAAATTATAATCACATTCGGACAAATTTTGGACCATCTGATTTGATTCGCAAATTGTCACTAATTATTTCATTTTGCTGTAAAGTCGGAAAAATTGCTGCATTCTGCTTTTTTCTTTGCTCAGACACAGAGCACGGGGCTTTTCTTTTATACACAGCCTTTATTATCCGTCGGAACTTGAACAAATTGGGAAGTGGATGTTTTTTCCTTTCCTTGCATGTAACTTTCGTGATGAAGCAATTTAACGGTGCAAATTATTTTGAACATGCTTAAACTAAATCATTTATTATTTCATTTGTTGAATGTTGTTGTTGAAATTCTCCAATGATAGATACATCATTAATAAAAGCATATCAACATACAGCGTGGTTCGTGAGCCGTTGTGTTTCAATATTGGGCAAATGCTTGTTGCCTGTCATGAAATAAACATTGAGCATAATATATAGCTTTTTTTTGACAAATGTTGTTAACATTTGGCGAATCTGATTTACCGGTGGCACAAATAGCGTTTCTGTTCTGTTTCTGTATTGCTGTTCATACATGGCAGTGGATATGGGCAAGAGTTTTTGATTAACAGACTGACAGAATTTGTAAATGAAAAAGTCTAGGAAACAACGTGTGATATGTTCTGCAAGTGATCATAACTTAACTGCAAGCTGATACATTTGTTAAAGACCATTTAAAACTGTACTTGCTGCAAGGCGTACGTCGATCGTTATCCACATTTGTCAATTTTTTCTCCGTTTGGCACAACATACATGCACATATATTTATTCAATTGATGATTCACTCACTCGTCAATCATCTGGGTTTTCAATAGGTGGCACACAGGATTAGTAAAAGAAAAAATGCAACAATCTGAACTGATGTTGTTAACTTTTATTATAGCATGTGGTCTTTTTTATTATGGCATTTTTTGTATGTGTTAGGTTGAAGAAGCGTAATTTTCATTTTGCATTTTTTTTTCTTTTGTGAAATAGAGTAGAGAAAATTATCTTATTCTTTTATCATTTAATAAAACAATTGGCATTGGCATCTAACGTCAAATATTATTTGACGTCAAATATCTCTGTGAGGAGAGTAGGTTAAAACGCCCTGTTTTTTCTTGTTGTTTAGAGGTTGCTGAGATTTATTTCATAGTGCCATACTGCTAAGCCACGCTCACACTTTCCTGAGATAACGGAAGTCAAAACAGGCTAATTTTTTGGCTTTGCTAACCTGTCTCATTCGCTGTTAGATTTTTATTTAAAAAATTGGTGGTCAAATCTGCATAGAATTAACATGGAATATAGAAGAAGAAATTGTCTATCGAATAAACGTTTTATCATTATTTTATGACCATGTGATAGCTGACTTGATTGTGGCAAAGTTTGATGTTTTTAGAGAAGGAACATTGGCATTTGGCATTAATAAAAATCACGTATTGCACACCAAATATAGTCTTCGAGTATTATAAGTACAGCTCTAGATTGTTTTTTTTTTGGATCATAGCGACATTAATTATGAGATTTAAACCTCTTTTCCAACAATTGCCACATTACTCTGTTCGGTCTTTCTCATTATTTATGAGTTATAATGGTTACGGCTACAGTTCGAAATACAAGAATACGCAACTGTCCCCTTATGAAACCTGAGGTAATAATGAAAAGATGCCCAGAATAGTTTGAACAGGCATGTGATGGAGAAATGTATGTTTTGCCGATGGAATAACAACGCTGCAGTGACCATTGCATCCAATTATTGTACTCATTTTCCGGTTGGAACTGTAAAAAGATTTTCAAGTGCTATATAGAAACATGTCCATATAGCAGAGCCAAACATCATACGACAGTGCAACCAATATATGGGTGGTGTGGACGTGATGGACAAAATGATATCTAGTTATCAATATCAGTATAATGATAAGATCAAGAAAGTGGTGATGGAATTTATTTTTGTATGCGTTGAATATGGCCGTAGTGGTTGTGTAGCTTGGAAATTGCACACGCAGCTGCATACAGAAACCAATGACCAGCTTTCACATTTGGAGCTTCTCAGGGAATTTCACCATCTGTTTATTGCACGCGAGGCCATTGATAAGAAGCCACCCGGGGCCACGAGCACACTTATCAATAAGCATCCGGACATTGTACGGACGACACTGCCTGCAATCATGTGCCCAAGGGCGATATGTAGTTTGCCAAAGAAACTGCAGAAATGAATATGTTTAGTGCAAAAAAATGCTACACTGCAATTGTTTTCCGTCCTATGACGGTTTTTTATAGCATAATTTTATCGTCAATTTCTACGGTAGAAATCAGTTTGACACAAATTTGATATCCACAATGTGACGTGAAGTATGAAACCTTTTAATATTGAATTATTGGAAAAATTGTTACATCCAAATGACAATGTTTTCCTACGGGAACATTGTATCTATGGGAACATTGTACCAAAAAAGTACATTGTTTTAATCAGAATGAGGTGGGATTAACATATATCCTTTAGATCTTTCTTATTAAGCCATTTTTGAAATATTGAAGCCCTCACACAAGGGGAACTTAATTCGGCCTTTAAACGGTTAATTAATTAATTAAGAGCCCTGCTTATTTGTACGTTTGTTGCTTTGTTTCTTTCGATTATACCACTTTTTATATGCATTTTTTTCAAATGCAAAAATTACGTATAAATTTGTTGTTTTATTATTTTATTTTATGATTTACATTTTTTTGCAAAGAAATTTTTTTTGCCATAGCGACAGATTTATTTGTTGATTTTTGTTTTGTCAATTTTATTCATTTCGTTCCAATCAGAAGAGAAAACTGTTGTTGTTGTTCAAAAATTTGCCATTTATTTATTTCTGCATTCTGTCACAACTTTTACATTCTGACATTTTGCGATCGCAATTATTAGCTTTGTTTATTTATTTATTAATTATTATTATTATTGTTATTATTATTTTTTTTAAGGAACACAGTCACCTTGAAACTTGTAATTCAGAACAAAAAAAGTAATATTTTTTTTAGCATTGGTTCTTTTGTACTGCAGAGTTTTTTTACAGCTTGTGTTGCTTTCATTTTTGCATTGTAAAATTTGGTATAAAAATTATTTGAACAGAATTCGCATTTGATTTTTGTCTTTTGCGGAATTTCAATTAGAATGAAATGTACTATCAGCGATTGTTTGTGTTGTTCAGTTTGCAAAAGGAAAATATTTCATTACTGCACTTTTTACTTTGCATGCTTTCTTTTAAATAGGTATGTTTTACAAGAGCTGGTAGAAACAGAGCGTGACTACGTCAAAGATTTGGGTTCCATTGTTGAAGTGAGTTTGATGTCAAATTTAATATGTTTTTTGTTTAAAAAATTAAAAAAAAAAATTTTTTTCAGGGTTACATTACCACGATTGAATCGATGGAACTACCGGAAGATATGAAAGGAAAAGAACGTATTGTATTTGCGAATATACAACAAATTTATGAATTTCACAAAAAGTGAGTTTCATTAATTACTTGGTTTGTTTCTGTTGCTTTGAATCAAAATTTGGCGACAGATAGATTTTTTTATTATTTATATTTATTATTATTTTTTTTTTTTATTATTAAGCATATTCTCGAAAGAGATTGAAAAATGTCTTGAAGATTACGAAGCCGCCGGTCGAGCTTTCGTTAAATATGTAAAGTCAATTTGAAAGAAACCACGGATGAAAAAAAATTCAAAACGAACACAAATGTATTTTCTTTTTGCAGGAGCGTCGTTTGCACATGTATGTTGTTTATTGTCAGAACAAGCCCAAGTCGGAATTTTTAGTTTCTGAATACGAATCCTTCTTCAATGTAATTATTTCGGTTATTATATTGACTGGATACAGTTTGTTGTACAGATTTTGTTTTTTCTTCTTGTTTTAAAGGATATCAAACAAAAGCTTGGCCATCGTCTCACTTTGACTGACTTACTGATCAAACCAGTGCAGCGTATTATGAAATATCAGCTGTTGTTGAAGGTGCATTTGGATGACAAAGTTGCATGTGAAAATTTTTGCAGTTGTGATGTGAATTGGATCTTTTCTCTTGTATAGGATGTTGTCAAGTACACAGCCCGAGCTAATGAAGATACGACCGTGCTGAACAAAGCATTGCAAGTGATGCTTGTCGTGCCGAAAGCTTGCGATAATATGATGCACGTTGGTCGATTGCAAGGTTTTGACGGAAAAATTACTTCTCAGGGAAAGCTGTTGTACCAGGTATTGTTTGTGCTGTGTTTGCAAATTACCGACTCCATCTTACGTGATAATGATAAGTTTCAAGTCACAGGTACAGTATTAACGATATGCAAGTAATATTGTATGGTACAGCAAGGGATACTCTTGCACTCTTTAAGCAAAAGATATATTTTATTCCATCACTTCTGGTCTGAATTTGATCAGCGTGCCTGCCGTTGTTTCCATAACAGGCCAATTTCAGCGCGAACGATATAGAGTAGTTAACCTATTCTTTTTACAGTCTTTGCTTTTGCCCATTTGTTCGGCGTTGGTTGCAAACATCGAGCAAAAACGTGCTCGTGCTCGTCTCGTTTTGAATTTTCCGTATAGTGGCGTGATTTTTTGTTTTGCTGTTTCCGTATTGTTTGGCAATATTTTATCTGAACACGTTTTTTGAGCTTGCGCTTTATCAGACGTTCGTCTGAGTTCAGTGGGTGGTCCGGCGTTGTGTGATGTGATGATAAAGCACGAGTCCAATCGTGCGCTCCAGCTTCCTGACTTGAGATCCGTTTTGAAAGCTTCTTTGTGCTTTGCACAGCGCGCTCAGCTAGGCCATTCGACGACGATGGGTGTGGAACAGTGCTTTCATGACCTGCTTAATGCTGTTCGACTGCATGAAAGCCAGGAATTCAGTGCACTTAAATGCCGTGCCGTTGTCGTGAGTAGGATGACGCTTGAAATTCCTGCCTGTTCTTTGGCGTGGGATCGCGTGGATAGCTTCCACCTTCTTTTCGAACGGATGGATTTTTTCAGCGTCGATTCGATATCCAAGGAACTCTTCAACACTGTTGCTCACAATGACTTATTTTTTGCGGTTTAGACGGATTGGCGCGTCGCGCGGTTGTCTTAACTTCTAACTTCTGATAGTTTCTGTTGTGAGTACGCAACAATTGGTACATTGTCAAAATATGGTACAACACCATCTGTGCTAGCTAGCTGTCAACGAGTCCATCAAACGCTGGAAGCTGATACCAGGCGCTGAGGCAATGCTGAATTGGAGTCGTTTCGGTTTGAAAACTCCTTTTATGTGTGTCAGTATTGTCTGTAGCTCAGTCGAGGAGGCATTGTCGATTTTTTGCTGTTTGTATGTATGATTTGGGGTGATGGTCAAGGTTGCTGTTCCTGAGTTCACTTGTATTGGAACGATGATGACCAGCTTTAGAGTTGGAGCTGGACTTCCGTCGTGACTTTGGGTTTGTTGCTCAGATGTCTGATGTACCTGAGCAGTCATCGCTTTATCTACTGAAAGTGCACGCTCATCAGCTTTTGCAACTTGGAGCATTGAGCCTTACACCATGGCCCTTTATATCAGCATGGCAGTACAGGCAGTTCTTTGTCAGTCAGCAGTTACTTTGACGGTTTCCGTCTCGCTGGCTGCAAAGGAGTTGGTCTCTTAGTCACGACTGTAACGTTTTACCAAAGTTGCAGTGCTGTGCCAGATGGCGAAGTTCTGCTACATAAGTTGCAACTTCTTCACCCGGTTGTTGTAGCCGTCGATCGTACAGAAGGTGTTAGTGAAATGTAGTAGGTCTCGGCCTGAAGTGATTTCTCAATAACTTCATAGCTTCATCGGATGTTTGAAAAGAAGGACTGGGGGGGGGGGGGGGGGGAGGAAGGGATAAGCGGGCGAGGTCAATGCTTTTATAATACTGTACGTGTTTGTTCCGCATACGCTGCATAGTACAGCCAGTCCTTTGGGGCTTTCACGGATGGAATTTGCTACCAGGAAGAATACTACGCGCTCAGAATATTCTTCTCAACTTTCCGCATATGAAATGTCAAACTTTGTTTAATTTTAACTGGTGTTTAATTCCAAAAGTGTTTATCGTTTTCGTGTCAGTAGTTGTGTTCACGAGGTTATCACGCACGGTGTACTAGTTGTTGCAAAATGGATCAATTCGCCGCGGCATTTGTTCTGATTTTTCCAATTCATATGCATAGCGTAAGAGGCAAGTTCAGTTGCATGCAGTTGTAATTATTAATTTTCAACTGTTCGATATTACGTAATTGAGATTGCATTTAGATTTTGTCTTCCTTCCCTCCCCCCCCCCCCCCCCCCGTGCCAACCCTTCCTGATGAATTAGTGCACCTACGCTGTGTACTCAGTTAGTGAACCTACGATTTTAGTCTATGCCAAAGACACAGGTAATCGCGGCGATTTGTCCACGCGGTGAGTTGTACTAGACTGGGTGGATGAGAGGATGCTGCTCTGTCAAACTCTTGCAACTGTCCGTTTATAGCTCTGAACGCTGTGAATTCAAAAAACGGCTGTGTTTGGCAGTATTAACTTTGCGTTATATAAGGCATTTTTACTCAATAATTAGTTATAAGTTACAGGTACAATAATAATGATATGCAAGTAATATTGTGTGTGTGTGTTTGTTTGCTATACAACAGTTTCTTTGCATTTTTAAAATTTATTTTCCATCACAGGGAACGTTGCTTGTGTCAGATAATTCGTCGCCGCAGCTGTTCAAACCAAAAGAACGTCGGGTTTTTTTGTTCGAACAGTCGCTGATCATTGCAGACTGCATTCCGTCGAAAAAAGAGTTTGGCTGTCCAAACTACATCTACAAAACCCACATCATGGTAATTCAGCTTGTGCTGTGGAGATGTATTTTCAGAAATGATGATTTATTTGTTTACGTATTGTAGATCAACAAATTGGGCTTGGAAGGTGAAGTTCCCGGTGAACCGTTGAGGTTCATTTTGAAGAATAAAGATCCTGCCAATCAGGTCGATACCGTTGTGCAAGCTAATAATCCGGGTGAAAAAGAGCAATGGGTCAGCTGTATCAAACAGCTGTTGGACACGCAGATGAATTTTTTGAAAGCACTTCAGCATCCGATTGCATATCAGAAAGGTTTGAGCAAAGAGTAAGCGCAAACCAATCTACGATATGATAGTGGATGTTGTCCGCTCATTTATTTGTTTTTTTTCTTTTTGTTTCGTTTTTTTTATTTATAGCGATAGTAAAGAAGAGGTTTCCGTTGAATTGACTACCAGTACTGGCATTGGTGGTGTTGGCGGTAGTGGCCGTTTGAATGTTTCATCGTCAGGTGATTTTGCTGAAGAATCTCCTGCACGTGGAATGTTGAATGCTTGCTCTCGGTCACGTTCGCAGAATTCAAATTTGGTAGTGCCAAATTCTGCTAGCAATGTTTCCGCTTTACGTCGAGCCAGCAACGCTGAAGGAAGTGTCGTAGAGACAACTAAAAAGAGTCACATGCTTCCTACGCGTCCTGGGCATTTGATTGCCGGCGCCAAAGATGGAACGTCAGACGCAGCATCGCCTAGATCGTCTAAGAATAAGCTGTTCGGCGGAATCCGGCATACGTTGAAATCGAAAACCGGTGGCACTACGACTGGTAGCATTGCTGCTTTTGCTAGCGCTGCTACAGTTGCCGCCAACACTGTTTCTTCCACTACTGCTGCTAATTCAAGAAGTTGCGGTGGATCGAAGACTATTAAACCACCAACTTCGCCCGTTTCTGCCATCAAACCGAAGTAGACTGCTTCAGATGTGATGATGATGCTACTGTAGCCGAGAAGAAGAACAACAACAGAAAATGTACAGAAGGAGTGAAAAAGGAGAAAAGTCCCCTTGGCGACGTATTTGAACGATACTTTATTGCTTTTTGTACTTTTATTTAGTTTTGCTTTTATTTTCATTTACAATTTGGTAAGCAGTAATTTTTTTTCTTCTTCTTCTCTGCGCCCTTCGCCACTTTGTTTTCATATAATCGCATAAAGGCGTGAGACAAGCTTTCTCTGTTCTCAACCTATTTTCCATGTTTGTTAACATTACTTTGTACTGTATAGTAGTACTGTATTGCATTTATCTGAAAATTTTATCATGTGTGCTGTACTAACCTAATTTTTATGTTGAAAAAAAAATTCTTTTTATTACTTTCTTTACTTGGCATTTATTGCTTTTTTCCAAATGGCCAAGTACTTGTTCATTTCTTACTTGATGTGGTGCCTAGGTTTGCCGTTGCGTAATATTTATTTACAAATTGTGCATTTGTAATTTTGATCTTAGGCAAAAAAACTTCATCTCCTTCGTGCTTTACTGATTACTTGCTTAGTCGTAAAATGAATCCACTCTCTGGCAGTTTAAGTGTGTTCTGACGCTGCTCTTTGCACTGCTAGCTGCTTTTCAGAGCGTGTTTCAGCATTTGCTGTATTTTCCCCTCCTGTTCATAAGCATTATCAGCTAGTTTTGCATCATTAGTGCACAGTTTATTTCTGCTGTTTCGCCATGTGATTTTTTATATTGTTTTATAAATATGAATTTGATTTGTTTAATGATTGGAGATTTATTTCATCATTGAAATCCAAAGGCATGAAAGTTAGCACGATGTTCTTTCTTGTTTCAAACTTTCAGCCCGCGCCCATGCGCCACCAACTGCATTATGCATCATCGCAAGAAGCCAGGGTTATCATCAAACAGAGTGGTTTCACTTTTTACTGTATGTTTATTTTTCACGTAATTGTTTCCAATGTTGCTTGCCAGGGTCGACTTATTTTTATTACTTGTAGCAATTTGATGCAGTTTCAGTTTCAGTTTACTGTTGAACTGTCCGCTCTGTATTCTGGCCTTATTTGTTTTTGATTGGCTGACCACTTTTTGATAGGCTATTCTGCATTTATCATCAATTGTCTGATGAATTATCCTTAACTAAATTAGCTGGCGTGCGCTGCATTTGTAGCGTGAGTACAGACGGAATGTAGAAATAATGTTTTGAGGGAGTTTTCCAAAATGTAAATTTTTATCATAACCTGTTAGCGTTCGATAGAGACGAATGCACAAACCGCGTCGCAATTGAATCAGTATGAAACAATAATTGATTACCAATCCGATAAGTTGATAAGTCACCAATTGATAGATTGAATTACATTTTCAGAGGGAGTATTGTTGGAGTATCAAAATGTGCAGAACAGCGTGCTCCAGTGATATATCTGTAATTGATTTCAACACTTTCAAAATCTAGTCTACACGAAGAGAAAAGCTAAAAAACGTTGTATTGATTTTGTTGTAACGTTTTAACGTGAATTTCGTTGTATTTTTCACCAACAAACGGCGTGAACATTATTACTGTTAAGTTAATACAATTATATACAACATTCTTTGTTCCATCTATCGAAACAAATTTTACAAAAATTGAACATATTTTAGGCTTTTTACAAGTGTTTTATTAATTTGTGGTGTATCACACACCAAGAATGCAACAACGTACTTTTCAAATTTACAATGTTCTACAGACTGAACAGAAAGTCCTGTAACATTGAAATTTTTTTCAAAATACGTCTTATTGTCTAAAAAGAGATGTCACAAAGCTTCAGACTGTAAAACTCAAAATTGACATAGTGCACCCAAAACAAAACGCCCTGCGGTGTGGTACATCCCAACAAATCCATCAAAGGGTTAAACAAGTATGCAAAAAATTGACATGGATTTGTTTTAATTAAAAAATTGTAAATAAACAATTTATAATAACTGGCATTTTTTCAGGAGATTATAAGCAATTGTAAAAGACTGGCTGGACAATTTTCATTAGCAGTTTCAGACATGTAGTTTTGGAAAACTTAAAAAATATTTCTCAACCGAGAAAATTTGACCTCATTGTTGTGAGTGGCTGTTCGCTGATTGGTTGTACGGCGATTGATCAGTACTTGGCTGATTGATGACTTCTGCTATTTTTTTAGCTAATCATTATGACGAGTGATTGAGCGAATAACCGTGCCATTTGATTAGCTACAAAAGTTTTGATCAATGGTTGGGTGATCATTGTTGTTTATCAACGATTTTCTGAATACGGCGTGCATTACTATTAAATTGCTTTATGTGGACATAAATGGCGACTTACACGGCGAATTACATCAGGAAAATACTACTCCTCTGTTCATCCCTGCAGCGTGGTTGCTTTCTGGGAAAGGACGGATGAGATGTTGAAGGGGGCGGGTGACTTTGCAACATTATTTTTAGTAGTTCGTAAGTCTGCTTGATAAACATCTGACTTGTCACGACCAGGTTACCATGGTAAACACGTTTTTGTATGAGTTAAATGCAAATGTGATTTGCAACGCAGGCGTGTTCACTTCAATGATTCACAGTGGCCAAATAAATTATCTGTTACTTGGTGCTATCGCCAAACATCACGGCAAAATACTACGAATTCTGCCAAAAGTATGATGTACGGGATATCACTGTTTATAGTCAGCTCAGAAATAAATGTAATTTATTTGTGACAAAGGAAACTGTGAGATATTCAAACAACGTTTTGTCCATTGACCTGTTATTTTCAGTTATTGTTGGAGATTTTTAGTTGTCCGGTTAAGAAATCAAATGAAAAAACTGATTTTCCTGCATCTGCCTCAGTGACTGAGTTGTTCGAAATTAAGTCAACCGCTGTTTGAACACAGGCAGCATGAAGCTTTGAAGCTCTTTTCATATTTAAAGAAATTATAAAAATTGACTATTGAAATATTGACCAAAATTTGTTTGTTACTTGATATTGTAAACATAAGTTGTTTAGCTTCAAAATGGAACGACATGATTATCATAAAAATGATTTTCCAAAAATTGATCGAAAAGGAAACGTGGCCTATCAGTGCAGCTTTTTATTCAGCTTCAATTGCAGCAACAACAGTATTTCGATTTTCTGTATCTTCTGTTATGTGAATGTGATTTCTTATATATTATTTGTACACAATTATAAATTTCACTCTGCATCTGTAATTTCAAAAGCAAGTGATCTGCTTAAATTGATTGCAAACATATTTGTGAACAGTTTGATGAAATTCAATAAAACAATACATTACCAAGGAACGTTGTCAGTGCTGATCAATTTTGCAATGTTTTTAATTAATCTCAGATAAAATCTTTAGTTTAAAAAATTTTCTATTTTTAAGAAATAGTAATTTCAGTAAATACTGAATATGTGTAAATTTAATACTTGAACGTCATTGAACAACATATGGAAATAATTTTTCAATAAATAATAATTCAAAATGAAATTACTGTTAAGAAATCTTTGGTTTAAACTTGAAGATCATTCTTGTAGTTGACTGTATAAGATAATTATAGAAAATTAACGACAACGGATCTGACGAAAAATCAGTTTATTCAGAATGAACAGTGAGTAATAACAATGATGTAGTGAGAGAAAAACAGTTCAGGCGGTATTCGATACGGCGTGTTCCGTGTTATTGTCCCTCCTCCCTCCACACTTGTATTTATATCTTTTTCTTGACCTCACTCCGCGTCTGGCGACCTGGATTATCAGAAAGTAATTAGAAACTTGGCTTGGTTGCGCAATCCTTCAGACTGTGCAGCTTAGCCAGAGTCTGAGCAGGCGTGCTGTCAGCCACATTTCACTTTGACGCTTTTTCAGCAACTGGCCACCGGAGTTGTGGCGGATATATGACAGGACGCTGACCTTTCCACCGCTTAATTGCTATTCCATTGTGTTCCATTGAGAAAAACAAAGGGTGCAGCTGGCGTTGCGCAATTGTTGTTTTCGTACCAGGAGCAATGCTTTGTTGCCACGAGGAATTTTAGATAGTGATGAGCAGGTATTGAGAAAAGATTTCTCAACAATTACATTAGTAAACAAAAATAATAGCAACTTAATCAAGAAATTTGGCATTTGAAAAATGAACTTCACAGCGTGAAAGGATACACGGCTTTGAAATGTCAGTATTTGAATTGACTGTTTTCTTCATATGAAAAAAGTGCATCAGACAGATAATTTTTATCTTGCTATTTCCGTGCTATATATTAAATGATCAACAAAAAAGAACTGCTACCTTAATTGAATACTAAGAGTAATTGTGTATCTAAATCTAAGAAACATATTGAAAATTTTCACTGAGTAATAATTTATAACGAAATTATATTAGTAAACAAAAATAATAGCAACTTAATTAAGAAATTCAGCCCTTCAAATAAAAACTACACTTCGTGAAAGGATACATGGCACTGAAAAGTCAGTCTGCGTATTGATTATTTTGTGCATAAGAAAGAAGTGCATAACACAATTAATTTCCATCTTACTATTCCATTGCTATATATTAAATAATGAAAAAAAGTACAGATACTTTAAACATATATCTAAGAAAAGTTCAAATAACTGATGCAAAATTGCTAACCAAATGCATAAACTTCAATGACAATTTTGTCATCTTTGTAATGATGACGTATTATAAGAAACGGTATTCCACATAAATAGAAAATCATTTTCCTTAAAATGTCCTGCAAAACACATGCGATTTCAAAAATTAATACTCTTCTCAAACTCACATTTTGCTTCATCACCGCAGTTTAAACTATAAAATAAGCAAATTATTCTAAATAAATATCATTTAAATTGGTAAAACTGTTAGCATCTTTTTTAGTTTGATCTTGAAAATGCGTTATGTACTGTAGATATTAAGTTGTCCTATAGCAGAAATTTATATTCTCTATACGTCATAAATTGACATTGGCTTAATCACTTAAGTCACATGACAAAAAATTTTAAATGAAATGGCAGTACACTTATAATAAAATTCATTTTGCATTACAATACGGCAGTATGCGGTAATACTACTACACGTGATATAATAGCAATGAGGTTCATTAACTGACGATTTCAGTGTTTCCCATTTCATCTTTTGCTCAATCTGCGTATCTCACTCACATATAACATTTTTGTTTTTTTGTTCTTAATTAACACAGTGTTTTGAACAGCTGAGGTTTGATGAGCTGAAGCCGTTTTTGCTTTCAGTGATAGTCATGCTCAAATATGCATTATTTATTTATGACACTGCACCACGTTTTTAACGGTGGAAGTAGGAAACAATCTGTACAGAAAAAAAGTTGCACTGATAGTCAGGTGCAATATTATAACATACGATGTTTAATCATTGAGGCAACTATTTCAGTGGTTAAATTTAGCATGAATACTATACTTTCTATTGTATCCGACTATTGCCTTCTTTGGCTCTGTTTTATAGAGCTGCAAATCCATGATCATTCTGTGTTACTTAGTGAAAAAGTCTAATTTTTCTGTCTTCTCAATAACGTCTTTACGTGTGGCTGCCTTATTCTAACATAGACATTATCGAACTCATGGTGATTTAATCTTGCAGTTGTTGCTTGCATCAGTGTTAAATGAAGTTACGAAGTCAGTCGCTTTTCCATGATCACACACTGTATCAGTGACGAGTTCTATTCTGTCATCAGTTTCAGGATTAATTATTCTGTATTTTCAATTTTGTGAGTTTTTTCATGAGCTATTTTAGCTATGGGGATCTTTGTTAGAATTTATTCTGTATGTAACAGCTGTAGAATAGCCTAAATATTCTCCTTATTGGTTGACGGTTCGCTTCCACGACAGCAGTTTCCTGGCCAAGAGATTGGCTGCCCTGAAAACCATTATCATGATGTTATATCTGCATAGTCAGTTTCTATTGAAACAACTTTCATGAGAGAACAAAAGCCTGTTGAGATTGACACCGCATAATGAGCACATCTAATTCACGATTTTTTTTACCTGCTGCATTTACTGCAAATTACTTTTCATTTTTTGAGCACATTTATAGTCTATTTTTAACTTTCAGTAGAAACATAGAAACTCTGCTGGAATAACATGAATTTTTTTCATGCTGTTGATGTCTCTGGTGTGCATTTCACTTTTTCGACAGAGTTCACAATACACAGAAAACAGTACGTTTATGCCTGTTGGATTAAAAAATTAATTTTTAGCTTTTATGCTTTTAATTTCTAGTTTAGTTTTTATTTCATGGAAATTGTTGTAAAAATGACTGCAAGAGTTATGTTACACATGCTGTTTGATCGCTGATACCATTTGATCTTCATATACGTTTATACATTACAAATAATATGTATTGCCTTCGACGCAAACATACAAATGCTCAGTAAATCAGTATCATTAGAATATGACTATACAAATGTTTTTGCATTACAATAATGTTTAGAGTAACACGGAAGGCAGCCCACGTAAAGCAAATTCTTCTTAATGTAGCCAACCCTTTCTCCAAAAAACTTGAGAAAAGGCTGTTTTATTTACCATAAATTGCATCAAAAATTTCTAGTGAGAAATTCAATCGTGCAAAGCTATTGTGATTTTACACGAAGCATATTTTGTTTGCATTGTCTACTGCTCTTTTCAAAAACATAATGACATTGCATTTTATTTAATCTGTAATATTATTAAAGATTGTTTAAGAATATGTTATGCTGACTTTCAATAACTTTCATTTTAATTCTGCAAGTATTAAAATATTTCCTGTAAATAATTTAGGTTATTACACTTTCAAGCATGTCAAAATAAATGTCATATAGACATGTTACGCCTAATGCTAAAAATCAATATATCAACAATGTATTACAATAACTCAACAAATGCAAATCATCTCAAAATTTACTAAAAACGTCTGAATTTAGCTGTTAGTAATATTTCCCTATTGCACACCATTCATCAAAGTATAGCTGAAATGTTTGGGCGATTCCACATATTCATGTAGAAGTTCGAAAGGGCCGGATACATTTGCAAATAATTTTGAGACAGGGCAAGCAGTAAGCGCAGCATCTCAAACATAGTGTAGTCCACGAATGAGATCTATAATTCAGAAAGTAAATGCATTATAAAAAGCATGTTAAGGAAACTGAATGACTAAAATAACAAATTTAACAAAAAATTTAACAATGATTAAAATGAAAACTTGCTCGTCATTTAAATATTTAAAAATATTTTTGTTGTAAACAAATCAATCAATTACTTTTTCATTTAAGAAGTAGGATTTACCCATAAGTAATGCTTCAAAAGTGCCCAATTCTAACGGGAGTATATTCTGCAAAAAGAAATTCCTTGACCGCTCCTTAAGAAACAAATGCATGTAAAAATTTTCATATTAAAGTGAAAATTATTTACAGATTGATCATCAATTATAAATCTTTTGTATTTTTTTTGTAAATTAGAAATGGATTCAAATACTTCATCAACATAACTCATATCTTCTGAGGTTCCATACAAGTCTAAAACATAACATTATCTATTATTAGTATTACATGTATATTTTTTTAGTATGTGGGTGCGTATTGAATTCAAAACTTTTACCAAACTG
Organism: Trichinella pseudospiralis; assembly: GCA_001447645.1. Classification (NCBI taxonomy): domain Eukaryota; kingdom Metazoa; phylum Nematoda; class Enoplea; order Trichinellida; family Trichinellidae; genus Trichinella; species Trichinella pseudospiralis. The sequence goes on along the minus strand of JYDV01000091.1, from coordinate 33,765 downwards.
GCGGGCCAAATGACGCATTATTGCACCGCATTGGCAAATGGTTTTTGTCCCAATAAAAATGCATGGCAAATACTTATACTGTACCTTAAGCATAATATTTATATTAAAAATCATTCTTTTTTTCAAATTAAAACACAATAAACAAATAGTATTTATAAATGATTTTACCTAAAGTTGAAATTAAGGAGTTATCACTGAATTTATGATTAATGATTAAAAACAAAAGAGTTTTTTAAAGATATAAATGAAACAACAGAGCAGCAACAATAACTATTACAAACCCGAGATAGGTACATGCCATTGCTATTTCTTGAATTAACGATACGTGTATTGTAGGGAACCTGCTGATCCCTAAGCAGCATATGAATCTGTTCTATGAAGCCTACAATGTACATTAATAAACTCAAAAAATACAACAAAAAAAAATGTGCAAGAAATACATGTAGAGGCACCATAAACCACTGAGTATCTGGAAGGCGAAGACATTCTGTGGGGCGCTTTATGATAACACTAAAAGAAAAGATTGTAAATCATGAAAGATATAATTACAATCCCTGAAAGTGAATTACTTATTTCAAAATTTTGCAACCAATACAAAATAAAAAAAACTAAACCCAATAAAAACAAAAAACCAATGGTGGTTAGCGTCAACTTTATACTGCTTTCAATTTCAGACCAAAAAAAGTAGAATTCAACAGTTTCCAGTAAAGCTGTTAAATTTACGGATAATATTTTACTTCCTCGTAAGAATTAATTTATAGTCCATCTACTGATCAATAAATCAAAAAACAACTACTGTAAAATGTTTAAAAATTAAAAATTAGCATCATAAAAAAAGAAAAGAAAACAACAGATATCAGTTAAAATAATAATATACTTCATAAAAAATATTTACAAACTGCATTTACAAATTGAAAAAACCAGAAGAAACCAGCATGCACCACTGTGTTCAACTAGATATGAACCCTGACTATTGGAAGCAAAAAGAAACTGTCATTACGTTTATCTCACTATGGGCAACCATTACATCAACCCTTAATGTTTTTATTAAAAATGTACTTTCAATTTGGAATAATTCTAAACTCAGCAAAGCACTATCAAAAAATTGTCAGTCGTCGTTTATTTTATGAAAAAGTTTTCTCATTTCTCAAAATTTAACTAACTTTGTGGTATAAAATATGGCATCTCAAATATGTTAAAGTAAAATTTTCATAATGCTTTGACTACAACAGCATTACTGTATTTTATATGAAGATTACTATCACCGTTGTTAACGGTTAGGAAAGAATTAGCAGACAGAGTGAACAAAAATATTTGAAAGATAGATAAAATGACTAGAAATAAACAAATTCAAATAAAAGCTCAACATGACCAATTGTTAGAGCTTTCCTGATTCTGAGTGTGCCGCAACAAATCACACAGATCACATATCACTGCTCTATAAAGTAGTTACATTATCATAATTTTGTTCACTAAATACCTCTTTTATATAACTTTCGTCTTATGAAAATTACCAAAACATGAAACAAAACAAGGTTCATCAACTACAATAAAAGAGAACCAGCAAAAGAGCGTCAAAGAGTTTTGTCAAAAACCACATTAATTTAATACGTCAATTTAATGCTAGAACAATGAACAATGAACAAGAACAATAACACAAGAGTGTTTACAACTGTTTTTAATTCTGAAAATCATTGCGTTGGATGAATTTGCAATATAATGAAATTAAGTTCAATTTAGTCATTAACTACATTTTTAATTATAATATCCATAAAAAATAAAAGAGTACAGTTTAAAGAAAAAAATAAAATCCCACTCCAATCAGTGCAGCTTTTTATTCATTTTCAAGTGCAGCAGCAACATCATTTCGATTACATCTTCTCTTTTCAAAATGAAATTACATTAGTAAAAAATATGATAGCAACTTAATTGAAAAATTTGGCATTTAAAAAATGAACTTCACAGCTTGAAAGGATACACGGCTGTAAAATGTTAGCATGTAAATTGATTGCTTTCTTCATATGAAAAAAAGCATTAGATAGATAATTTTTATCTTGCTTCTTCATTGCTATATTTAAATAATCAGCAAAAAAACTGCTACCTTAATTGTATATCTAAGAAAACTTGAAATAACTGATGCAAAATTGCTAACCAAATGCACAAACTTCAATTACAATTTTGTCATCTTTGTAATGATGACGTATCAGAGGATAGGGTATCGCACATATATAGAAAGTCATTTTTTTAAATTTTCATACAAAATTCATGCAATCTCAAAAATTAATACTCTTCTGAAACTCACATTTTGTTTCATCACCGCAGTTTAAATTATAAAATAAATTAATTATTCTAAATAAATATCATTTATATTTGAGAAACTGCTAGCGTCTTTTTATTTTGATCTTGAAAATACATTATGTACTGTAGATATTAAGCATTATCATCATATTATGTCCTGTAGCAGAAACTTATATTTTCTACACGTTTTAAATTGACATGGAATGTTAAGTCACATGGCAGAAAATTTTAAATAAAATGGCAATACACTTATAATAAAATTCATTTTGCATTACAATTGTTTTGAGATTTTCCTCGTCGATGACGATAATCAAGTTTCAATAAACTGTATAATTAACCGCGGATCGACTATTTGAACCACTGAATTCTATATTCGATATACGGTTCCCTCTTTTGGACCTGCGTCATAAGCTCCAACAACTTACCTATTATTCCTAATGATTCCAGTCACGTTTTTTTCTGGTATTCTTTCCAGTCTTTCGAATATTAAGACCAAAAAGCAATCTTGAAAGAACACCAACGCTTTATTCGACTAGAGACCAACTTAACTTTTTTCTACAAAAATTTTGTCATACTGTCGATTACTGACGCTGAGGCTTTTTTCTTCAGTTGGAATCTGCAACAACAATACTGCAGTACGAGGTAATACTACTACACTTGATATAATTGCAATGAGGTTCATTAACTGACGATTTGAGTGTTTCCCATTTAATCTTTTGTTGAGTCTGCGTGTCTCACTCACCTATAACATTTTTGTTCTTTTCTTCTTAAGTAACACAGTGTTTTGATGAGCTGAGTGCAAGCTGTCTTTGATTTCAGTGATAGTCATGCTCAAATATGCATGATTTATTTATGACACTGCATCACGTTTTTAACGGTTGAAATAGGAAACAAGCTGTACAGAAAAAAAGTTGCACTCATAGTCAGGTGCAATATTTAACATACGATGTTCAGTCATTGAGGCAACTATTTCAGTGGTTAAATTTAGCATGAATACTATACTTTCTATTGTATCCGCCTATTGCCTTCTTTGGCTCTTTTTTATAGAGCTGCAAATCCATGATCATTCTGTATTCCTTAGTGAATATGTCTAATTTTTCTGTCTTCTCAATAACGCCTTTATGTATGGTTGCCTTATTCCAACATAGACGTTATCGAACTCATGGTGATTTAATCTTGCAATCAGTGTTATATGAAGTCACGAAGTCAGTCGTTTTTCTATGAGCGCAGAAAAATTGATGGTCATCACACATCAGTGACAAGTTCTATTCTGTTATGAATTTCAGGATTAATTGTTCTGTATTTTCAATTTTGTGAGTTCTCTCATGAGCTATTTTAGCTATGGGGATCTTTTTTAGAATTTATTCTGTATGTAACAGCTGTAGAATAGCCTAGATATTTTTCTTATAGGTTGACGGTTTGAGAGAGTACATAACATTAGGACAACAGTATCTTTTTACCTGTTGGATTTCCAGTTACTTGTTAATTTCCAGTTTTTATGCATTTCCTGGAAAATGTTGTAGAAATAATTGGAAGAATTATGTGGAACATGCTCTTTGAGCGCTGAAACGATATAATCCTCTTGTAATTTTATACGTTTCAAATGAAATGTATTAACTTTAACTGAAACATACAAATAATTAATGGATCAGTATTATTAGAATATGAGTATACAAATGTTCTTGCATTACAATAATGTTTAGAGTAACACTGTAGGCGGTCTACAAAATGCAAGTTCTTCTAAAAAGAGCGACTTCTTTCTCTGAAAAATCAGGGAGACAGCTGTTTTATTTACTATAAATTGTATAAAAATTTTTTGTAAGAAGTTGAAGGACGCAAAGGTACTGTGCACTAGCACGATCATATTTTGTTTCTAATGTACACCGTCATTCTCAAAACGGTTGACTGCAATTCTATTTTAGAAACAGTTTTGTGTTTTGTGTACAGAAATACTATTCAGGAATCTTTGACAATATACTGGGCTCATCTTCAATAAGTTGCATTTCAATTCTTCAATTCTAAATATATTTTTTGTCCATAGTTTAACTCTTCAAAATTAACAGTATTACATAATCCTTGTAACAAAGTTATGCTACACCTGATATTAAAAACAAATGCAGCTGAACTCAGTTATGACGATTTCAGTTATAATGATGTCTCAGCCATTGCGATAAACTATCTATAAACTATCAATAAACTAAGTATATATATGCAAACTCTGTTATAATAATACCCGGTTATAACGGTAGAAATCTCAGTCCTCCAAGCCCATCGTTACAACTGAGTTCCACAGTATATAAGATAACTGCTGTATTAACTTTTCAAATAATGATTACGTAAAGATTGATTTATAAAATAGGAATTGTACAACGTTTATTGGTTTTTATTTGATTCTAGCGTGTCATCTGTTCCAAATGGCGTGCAATGTTTGGGCGACTGCTCATGTTCTCATAAAATTGCAAAACTGATGGAAAGCCTTCCAGGCAGTTTCCATTTACATTACGTAGTAAACGCAGCATTTCTACCATGCTGTAGTCCACGAATGAAATCTAAAGTTTAGAAAGTAAATGCTTCGTTAGATTTTTGTCAGTTAAAATAAAGAACTAAAATAGTTTTGAAAAATATTTGAAAATAAAACCTTACTTTTAATTTCAATTTATTAATAATTTTAATGCCAGAAAATTAACAAATTACCCTTTCATTTAAGAAGTACGTTCTATCATGGAGTAGTACATCAAAAACACGCAATTCTTCCGGGAGTATAGTATTCATGAAAAAGGTTACTGACTGCTCCTAAAAAACGTAATGAATAAAAATATAACGTTAATCAAGTAAGAATTATTTACCGAATGATCATCAATTATGTATCTCTTATATTTTTCTTGTAAATCACAAATGGAATCGAATACTTCATCAACAAAAGACATTTCTTCTGCGTTTCCGTACAAGTCTAAAATTCAGTCGTTACTGCCTGTATAATATATATATATATATATATATATATACATGTTTTTAATGAATTTGAAACTTACTGAATTGACGACCCAAATGTCGCATTATTGCACCAATTTCTTGAATTCTTTGTTCTCCATCAAGAACACATGGGAATCTGAGCGGTCTCTACAACATAATTCTGACATTAGAAAAGAATTTTTCATACTTTTAATTAAAGCACAGTAATGCATAGTGTACTTTCTGCAAATTTTATTGAATGTGCTTTATATAATTAAATATAATAAAAGTAATACAAGCAGAAAATGAAAAAGCACATATTTTGGGTTTTGTTGGTGATATATTTCAGAAAATTTTTCAGTAACAAAAAAGCAGCAACAACCCATAATACATACCGCTGTAAACACTGTTCCATTTACATTATGAAAATTGATAAGCTGTTCATAATATGGTACCTGTTGATCACGAAAGAGCAATCGAATTTGATCAATAAAGTCTACAATTCACATTAATCACAATTCTGCATTCAATTCAACAAAGCAATGCGTAAAACTTACTTGATGAAGAGCAGTATTTGATTGTAAAGCGCGTAGGCCCAGGCATATTTGTTCGTACTGATTTTGATGTCACTAAAAATGCATTCTAAATAACATTACATGCAATAAGAATAAGTGATACTGAAATTTTATACTCAAAATTTGAGGTATAATTTGAAACAAAAAAATAATGTACACGAGAACGACTCTTGCAAGAAGAAAAAAGATGCCGTTAAATTTAGTTGACCGTCTTCTAATTTACATCAAAAAATTTAATAATTGTTGTTATGCAGTAAAGCTGTTAAATTCACAGCAAATTTTTTTCATTTCCATACGATTTTCACTCTCATCAAACCACTGACCATTACAATAAAGAAACAACCAATTGAAAAGATTTTGAAATTGAAAAGCAGCATTCATGGAAAAATTAAAAAATATTAAAAAAACACATACAAGACCAAAGGTTTTCAAAAATAGATAACATATATAGTGAGGATATTTAAAATTGTATTCAAAAATACACAAGTAATCTTAAAGCAATACAAATCAGTGAAATCAGCTTGTATTCACCTAAAAATACAGTAAGTTCAAGGTGGACAGCATTGTAATAAAAAAAAATTAAATTAAATGCATATTCAGAGTTTCAACAACTCAATATACCGCACTGCATCAACATCATATACTCAAATAATTTGTATTTATAGGTTTGTGAATATTTATCCTGGAACATATCCAAAACGCTCCGGCATTCTCAGAATCTGAAGTTTATATTCTGAGAATAAGTAAGAAATAAAACATTTAAAAAACAAAAAAGCTAAAAATAGCTGACAGCTGACTGGTTTAACAAACACAAAGCCAGATGTTTATTATTTGTATCAAGCCAAAAAAATGCCATCAGCTTTAACTCACTAAAGGCAACCACTACAACAACCATGTATTTGCGACCAATCACATGTTTCTATCAAAAATGTACTTTCAATTTGGAATAATTCTAAACTCAGCAAAGCACTATCAAAAAATTGTCAGTCGTCGTTTATTTTATGAAAAAGTTTTCTAATGTCTCAAAATTTAACTAACTTTGTGGTATAAAGTATGGCATCTCAAATATGTTAAAGTAAAATTTTCATAATGCTTTGACTACAACAGCATTACTGTATTTTATATGAAGATTACTATCACCGTTGATAACGGTTAGGAAAGAATTAGCAGACAGAGTGAACAAAAATATTTGAAAGATAGATAAAATGACTAGAAATAAACAAATTCAAATAAAAGCTCAACATGACCAATTGTTAGAGCTTTCCTGATTCTGAGTGTGCCGCAACAAATCACACAGATCACATATCACTGCTCTATAAAGTAGTTACATTATCATAATTTTGTTCACTNAATACCTCTTTTATATAACTTTCGTCTTATGAAAATTACCAAAACATGAAACAAAACAAGGTTCATCAACTACAATAAAAGAGAACCAGCAAAAGAGCGTCAAAGAGTTTTGTCAAAAACCACATTAATTTAATACGTCAATTTAATGCTAGAACAATGAACAATGAACAAGAACAATAACACAAGAGTGTTTACAACTGTTTTTAATTCTGAAAATCATTGCGTTGGATGAATTTGCAATATAATGAAATTAAGTTCAATTTAGTCATTAACTACATTTTTAATTATAATATCCATAAAAAATAAAAGAGTACAGTTTAAAGAAAAAAATAAAATCCCACTCCAATCAGTGCAGCTTTTTATTCATTTTCAAGTGCAGCAGCAACATCATTTCGATTACATCTTCTCTTTTGAAAATGTAATTAATTATATATTATTTGAGCACAATTAGAAATTTCGCACTGCATCTGTAATTTCAAATGCAAATGATCCCCTTAAATTGATTAAAGACATATTTGTAAACAGTTTGATGAAATTCAATAAAACAATACATTACCAAGAAACGTAATCAGTGCGTACAAATTTCCCATTGTTTAAAATTAACCTCGGATGAAATCTTCTAGTTTTCAGAATTTTCTGTTTTTAAGAGAAACTAATTTATTTAAATTCTAAATATATGCAAATTTATTTACATAATTGATGAATTAAGAAATGAATTGAATTAAGAAATTCAGCCCTTCAAATAAGAACTTCACAGCGTGAAAGAATACATGGCATTGAAATGTCAGTCTGCGTATCGATTATTTCCTGCATAAGAAAGAGGTGCATAACACAGATAATTCCATCTTACTTCTTCATTGCTATATATTAAATAATCAATAAAAAAGAACAGCTACTTTAAACGTATATCTAAGAAAAGTTCAAATAGCTGATGCTGAAAAATGCACCACATTCAATGACAATTTGTTCATCTTTGTAATGATGACGTAGCATAAGATACGGTATCCCACATAAATAAAAAATCATGTTCCGTAAGAATCACCTACAAAACTTATACATTTTCAAAAATAAATACTCCTCTTGGAATCACATTTTGTTCATTACAACAGTTGAATCTATAAGAGAGCTTAGATATTCTAATTAAATATCGTTTAAATTTGTAAAACTGCTACTATCATTGTATTTTGATCTTAAAAGTGGGTTATCTACTGTATGTATTATGTTTTGTCAGCAATATTTTATATTTTCAATACGTTATAAATTAAAATGGAACCTTAAATTTACTTGACAGAAAAATTTTAGATGAAATGACAGTATACATGTAATAAAACTCATTTTGCATCACAATACTGCAGTACAACGAAATACTACTACACTTGATATAATTGCAAGAGGTTCATTAACTGGCAATTCGACTGTTTACTATTTCAACTTTTTTCAGTATCCCAGTGATCTATAACATTTTTGTTCTCTTCATCTCAATCATGACGATGTTTTGATCAGCTTTAATGCAAGTGGCTTTCGCTTTCAGCGATAGTCATTGAAGTTGAATGCCAGCAGCGCACGTGCTTTTCGAGAGTCCAGTCGGTGGATCACTGAAAAGAAATAAAATGAGTGAAAAGCAGCGGCCCCTCACTATTTTACAAATTTTCAAAAAACATACATGAGAGCAAACATTATATGTTAACAAAAACATGAACTGCTTTTTTTCACGCTGTAGTTAAATTTAAATCTTTATTATAAAATCCATTTTTTGATAAATATTTTTTTAAATACATTGCATTAAAACAAATAGATTAAAATAAATAAAAATAATAATAATGTTTTGGCGTAATTATGAATGTAAAAATTATTTTATCACAAAAGGCAGTGGAAACGTCTGGTTGTTCATAAAGCAATGGTAATGATTAACTGATTTGTTTAGTCATACAAATTAAGATTACTGGGTTTTATTGTCTTCATGTTTGCAAGTAGAACCACAACGCCATTGTAACTATGGCATCAAATTATATAACTCATTATAAAGTCTGAGCAGTGCAGTGATATTCCTTGGCACAAAAGAAGCACATTAGAATCAGAGTATCAGAAATTTTGCGACTATACAATATCTTAATGGCGGTGTTGACACATTTGACAAGCTGCTGTCCAGGTATTTAATATTATTATTATATTATATAATTACGTGTATTTGATATGTGAGTTTAATAACGTAGCAGATTATGCTTTGTAGGAGGGTAAAACCGTCGCCGACGCTCTTCATTAAAACTGCTCAGTGGTAGGGGGTAAAGATTTAACTGAATAGGCAATGTCCAGAAATGCCCAACTCCTGACGCTATTTTTATTCTATCTAAATTTCAGAAGATAGACTACCACATCTCAGAGCAAATCCTCATCTTTGCATTCAGAGTGGACAGAGGGTACATCCACTAGCAACTTTGAGAAAAAACTGAAGACATTTCCTTGAGCCAATTTCAAAAGAATGATGTCACGTCTTCAGAATTTAGACTCTTCACTCTTTAGAAATTGCAGAATACATTGTGTCTAAATTTTTGATGATAACCAAGCAATTATTTGAAGCTGTTTGTGTACAAGCAGCATAAAGTTTTGTGCTCTTTTCATATTTAAAGAATGTATAAAAATTGACTATTAAAATATTGACCAAAATTTGTTTATTACTTGATATTGTAAACATATGTTTTGCCGCTTCAAAATGGAATAACAAGATTATGATAAAAATGATTTTTGATAATGTTGATCACTAAAACTTGTAAACATCACCGCAAAAATGCAATCAAGATAACAAAATTTGAATAAACGATAAAACTTCAATTTTGATAGAAGTATCATCGACATAATTTTGTAATTATAAGAATTTTTACTACTAATCTTGCGGCACAACTATTGAAGTTCCCTTATTCTAAATAAAAACATGTGATCCAATAAAAGAAAACAACATTGCAGCCAATCACAATTGAAAATTTTTAATCAAAGACAACTTATTTGAATTTTAAAAACGAAAAACACTGAAAAAAATTTGGTAACAAAAATTCACAGATCACTGTTTCAAATAGAGAAAATATAGTTGTGAATGTTATCATTGCAATAATGTTTCTATTGTGGTTGCTTACAATTGAAGTTTATGCTGAAAAGCACATACTACACATAGCAAAAGCCTGGAGTTAATTCAATCAATTCAGAATAACTAACTTAGAAGAGATAAAAATTTACAGTTTCAAAACGATGTGCCTCAAAAGCATATCAGCCACAATAACAGAAGATAATCCCAACTGGTGACAGTATAAAAACGTTGTGCCAACAAATTTATCAATCATTATCATTGTTGAGTATTGGTTAGCTGATCTGTGTTATTACGTAAATCCAGATAGCAGCCGTAAGACTTGCAAATACAAACACAGCAGCTGCAGAGAGTATGTAAAGAAACACAGAAAGAGACGATTGAGAGGACTGAGTTTATTAACAAACAAGGAACACGTATATATCTCACCAATGCACACGCGTATCTATATATATCCACGGATAATTACCGTATATGGAATATCAGGTTTTAACATTCAGTAGTAAGAATTTCGTTGTAGATCCGTTTGCTCTATTTCAACACCCCCTCTGAGCCGACTTTATCTGCATTCATGCATCGCATTTCACGGCATTTTAAATGTCGTGGACTAGAGAGTGCCTTTGTCAGCATATCCGCTGGTTGTTTATCAGAAGGTATGTATTCAACACTGACTACAGCTTGCTCTTGCTCAGTTCGTATGAAATGGTAGCGTATATCAATATGTTTTGTCCTTCTGTGATGTTGTGGAGTTTTTGTCAAGAACGCTGCACCTTGATTGTCACTGAAAAGAGGAGTTGGAGTTACCTGATTCTGGCGAATCCATTTCACTTCCTTAACATCTTCAGTTAATGCTATGTATTCAGCTTCGGCCGTCGAAAGTGCAATCGTCTTTTGCACTCTTGATGACCACACGATAGGTCCATTACAGAATGTCATAATGTATCCAAAGGTTGATCGGCGACTATCTGCATCTTCAGCCCAATCAGTATCACAAAAGGCAATCAGTTGATGCTGATTTTCCATCAAGGGAATTCCAATTTTGTCTCTCTTCAAATTCAAACAGTAAACCAGTTTTAGATCTTCAGTCCCCTTTATATAACGGAAAATTCGTTTTACTGTTTTCCAGTGACTTAGTCCTGGAGTTTCAGCAAACTGAGCAACTTTCGATACTTTAAAAGAAATGTCCGGTCGGGTGCAGTTCATCAGAAAAATTAGAGATCCAACAGCAGCTATGGCCAAGAGTGTTCGAACTGATTCATATCGAACTACGGGTGCAAATGTTTCGAAATAGTCAATTTCTGCTCATTGACTATACCCTTTTGCCACAAGTCGAGCTTTGTATTTACTGACCTCACCATCTGAATTTATCTTACTTTCGAAAACCCACTTACATTGTATTGTCTTCCGGTCAGCTGGAAGGTCAGTTAGGATCCAGGTGTCATTCATGTGAAGAGCGCTAATTTCTTCAAGCATTCCCTCCTTCCACTTCTCAGCGTTTGCTCCTCCCAAAAGCTTCCTCTTCTGTAAAAGGATCCGCCGCAGCAAGCATTGCTGTCCTTTCCGTTGATTTTGAGCGAAATTCCATTTTCAGTGGATTGCTGATCACCTTTATCTTGTTTTTGCTTCCGGGCGGTCGACCAGGCCCCCTCTTCTCTGTCTTGTCATCTGTGTTGTCATCTTCATCCTTGTCTGCAGTCTGCATCCAGCTATCTTCTTCTCCGTCAATAAGCACCAGTCTCTTTTGAAGTGACTCATTAAATTGCACATCCATCACTTCATCCACTTGATGCTTATTAGTATTAAAAACTCTAAACATTTTGTTACTCGGTTTATAGCCAACAAAAATAACTTTTCTGGCTTTTGGATCGAATTTCCTTCGATGCTGGTCGGGAATGTGTACATATGCGACACAGCCAAAGATTCGCAAATGCTCAACAGTTGGTCGCCTTCCAAACCATTCTTCATACGGTGTTTTTGTTATTTCTTTCCGTTGTGGGATGCGATTCAAGAGATAGGCAGCAGTATGTACCGCTTCAGCCCAGAGACACCTTGGCAAATTTCTCTTATGTAGCATTGCCCGTGCTTTTTCAACAAGTGTTCTGTTTTCTCTTTCGGCCATCCCATTACACTGAGGTGCATAAGGAGAGGTCTTTTCATGCACAATTTTCTTCTCTGTGAGAAAGTTATCAAGTTCTCTGTTGGCAAATTCAGTCCCTCTGTCTGTTTAAATGCTTTGCACGTCACGTCCAGTTTCTTGCTTGATTTCAGTCAGAGCAATTTTGAGGCATCGAAGAACCTCGTCCTTGGTTTTCATAAGGTAGACCTTGCAGTATTCTGATGACTCATTTTTAAAGCAGATGAAATAACGATTACCACCAACCGATGGATGGATGAAAGATCCACAGACATCCGCATGAATTATCTCTCCAGGAACAGATTGTCGTCGTTCAGTGACTTCTTTATGGGGCTTCCGTGTCATTGAACCCAAAACGCATCCCTCGCAAAAGATCTTTTCTTCTGCTGTCGCACGCAGTCCGTCAACAAGTTTTCGTTGCATCATAGTTTTGATTTTCTCAACACTGATATGTCCAAGTTGTTGATGCCAAAGTTCGAACGAGTGTGTTTCCCTCTCTGTTAACATTGCAGACATCGAGGTGTTGTCTGATAATCGACGGATTAATAGTGTGCACAGATCTCCATCTTTGTATCCAACGAGTTCTGTTCTATTATTCATTATCAAACAGATGTTGAAGTTGTCCATTATGATTTTGTATTCACGAGCAGCTGCAGCCTCAAGGCTAAACAGACAGCTAGACCCAAACTCTGGAACGTAGAGAACGTCATTGAGTACAGACGCAATCCACTGCTTTCCATTGAACACTTCAACATCTATTGTTCCAATTCCAACAGCATATATCATTTTATCGTTCCCAATCCGCACTCCTTGTAGTTCAATGATCTCTAAGGTTGAGAACCATTGTCGGTTCCTGGTAATGAGCTTGAATGCTCTAGAATAAGCGAGTCATCCGTCATTAGGCTCCTGACGAATATCTAACCATGAGCGTGCGACGAATCCAGTTCTATTCAGTGATTTGGTTCTGTTTTTCAGTGTCGAAGAATTCAATTTCCTTTGACTTCGGCACTCACTGCAAATATGCCCCTTTTTCTTACAATTCCAACATTCAATATTTTTCTTCTTAGAATTCTCGTTGGGTTCTTTTGAGGTTGTTCTCTTTCCAACTAAGGCTTCTCCGATGGACACCGCTTGCATAGAACGACAAAGTTGATCTGATTCACAGGCACGCAACTGGGAAGTCAAATGTGAGAGAGTGACTGTTTTCGGTGCTGAAAGTCTCCAAGACTGCCGAAAAGAGTCACAATCAGAAGGAAGACACTGTATAACTTTCCCAATGATTATTTCATCATCTAACTCGATTTGAAGTGACTGCATCTTGCTGACGATAGCATTCAGTCCAGCAATAAACAAAGTGACATTCATTCCAGGTTTCCATTTATACGCGTGAAATTCTGACGAAACCAAGAGCTTACTGCTTACCGTTGCCTGTTCCTTGATTCTGACAATGCAGTTCATCATCTCTCTTGACGTTTTGCATGACCGGATGAAAGCGTGAGGAAAATCATCCAATGATCGCAAGATGATGCTACGGGCAAGAGCACCCCTCTTTTTCCAAGCCTTGATCTCACTCTCATCTTTCTGTGGACAAGTTGCCTCTCCGGTGACAACATCATGACGGTCCTTTGCTTCCAGAACAGCTGCAATTTTAAACTTCCATCGAGAGTAGTTCTCTCCGTTAAGCAGAACAGCACTTTTTCAGATTCCATGTTTTGTGTTGACAATTTCAGGATTCAGCAGTGTTATGATTTGCTCAGCGTTTCTTCGTGCACTTTGTCTCAGTAGACTCTAAGACGCAAACAACGACCGCAAACAACAAACACACTTCAAATGAATCCGCTGTCTAACAAGCAAAACACAAACAAAAAAAATCTTTTACAGTTCAGCTTAGGACACAATGGCGCAGAGGAAGCGTGCTGGGCCCATAACCTGTTGAATATTCGTTAGCTGATCTGTGTTATTACGTAAATCCAGATAGCAGCCGTAAGACTTGCAAATACAAACACAACAGCTACAGAGAGTATGTAAAGAAACACAGAAAGAGACGATTGAGAGGACTGAGTTTATTAACAGACAAGGAACACGTATATATCTCACCAATGCACACGCGTATCTATATATATCCACGGATAATTACCGTATATCGAATATCAGGTTTTAACATTCAGTAGTAATAATTTTGTTGTAGATCCGTTGGCTCTATTTCAACAATCATTCATATGAGCTGTTTATTTATGAATACCTTTCAATTCTCAGAAATGGATGTTATCTGATGTAGTAGCTGAACCATGTAATAACCGTACTTTGCTATGTGAGCATATTCACTTTGAAAAATTACAACTGACAAAATATATTTTTTGATACGTAGGAATGATGCCAAATGACACATCCAACTACACTAGTAAGTACAACCTGCAAGTTATCTGTAATTACAGCCAACGCTCAAACAAATGTTGTCAATTTCTGACACAGGGAACTCAGAAATATTCAAATAAATTCGAATATGACCAGATATAAAATCTTGAAATCATGCGCTCTGATTGCACCAGTGACATTGTAAGTTTCATGACAAAACCACTATACTCTCGTTTTTGCATTTGTAAAAATTACGGATGAAAACACAAGTTCCAAAAAATAGTAATACCAAAAACGATCAATTAAATAATAACTGTATTTTAATGAATAATAATAATAATAAATATATTTTTAAATATTGAATATTTTTCAGCAACAACAAAATTAATAATATTTATATAAATATGAAAAATTAAAAAACATATATTTATAAAATTATTGATTGAAAATTCTTTAATGTGTGCAAGCAAATAATGAACTGTGAATTAAATAACATTATTTGTCACGACAGCTTAGGCTAAATAAAGGTATAAATAAGATGAGTTTAAATCTCAATTTCAGTGTTCGAAAATTTAGGCTACTGTTGTGATAGAGTAACGTAAAATAGTGTTCTATTTAGTTTTATGCGCACATGTTATGCTAAATCTGGAAAATTAGTAAATGATCTTCATAAATAAACATTCGTGTATAGCTGAATTAATGTATACAATTTTCAGTTGATTATTCATGCTGCAATGTTGTTTTATAATTTCCACTGCACGCGTTTGTTGTGTTGCCATGGCGATACAAGTTTTAGTCGAATAATCAAAATGACCCGCCATGTTGTCAAAATTTTCCTCAACGTAATCAAAATTTTCTTTGTTTACCAAAAAGCAATTTATTTTTCCTTTCATCACAAATTTGAATTAATAATATTGAGCTCCAAATACTACAAAATTGGCTTTTTAGTGCTTCAATGTTAATAAATTTATTTCTTGTTTAAAATCTCTATTTGAATAATAAAAGCAACAACAACAATAATAAAAGTATCTGAGATGCAGTAAAATTTGAAATGAATTTGTTGTGCCACTAGTTTAGATGTGTACGGAAATTTGTATTATTGTTACTATTGTACTTACTTATAGCTGAAGCTGATGCTCAAGTAAAGATATTATATGTGAAAACAAATTTGAAATCAAAAATTCAAAGTTAGCCATGTGCAAGATAAACATTTTTAGTTTCAAATCAGTAAGCTTGAACTGAACCAACACCTTCATTAACAGAAAGCATTCTACCTCTCTGACAATATTGAGATTCTCTTTATGTNGTGACAACATCATGACGGTCCTTTGCTTCCAGAACAGCTGCAATTTTAAACTTCCATCGAGAGTAGTTCTCTCCGTTAAGCAGAACAGCACTTTTTCAGATTCCATGTTTTGTGTTGACAATTTCAGGATTCAGCAGTGTTATGATTTGCTCAGCGTTTCTTCGTGCACTTTGTCTCAGTAGACTCTAAGACGCAAACAACGACCGCAAACAACAAACACACTTCAAATGAATCCGCTGTCTAACAAGCAAAACACAAACAAAAAAAATCTTTTACAGTTCAGCTTAGGACACAATGGCGCAGAGGAAGCGTGCTGGGCCCATAACCTGTTGAATATTCGTTAGCTGATCTGTGTTATTACGTAAATCCAGATAGCAGCCGTAAGACTTGCAAATACAAACACAACAGCTACAGAGAGTATGTAAAGAAACACAGAAAGAGACGATTGAGAGGACTGAGTTTATTAACAGACAAGGAACACGTATATATCTCACCAATGCACACGCGTATCTATATATATCCACGGATAATTACCGTATATCGAATATCAGGTTTTAACATTCAGTAGTAATAATTTTGTTGTAGATCCGTTGGCTCTATTTCAACAATCATTCATATGAGCTGTTTATTTATGAATACCTTTCAATTCTCAGAAATGGATGTTATCTGATGTAGTAGCTGAACCATGTAATAACCGTACTTTGCTATGTGAGCATATTCACTTTGAAAAATTACAACTGACAAAATATATTTTTTGATACGTAGGAATGATGCCAAATGACACATCCAACTACACTAGTAAGTACAACCTGCAAGTTATCTGTAATTACAGCCAACGCTCAAACAAATGTTGTCAATTTCTGACACAGGGAACTCAGAAATATTCAAATAAATTCGAATATGACCAGATATAAAATCTTGAAATCATGCGCTCTGATTGCACCAGTGACATTGTAAGTTTCATGACAAAACCACTATACTCTCGTTTTTGCATTTGTAAAAATTACGGATGAAAACACAAGTTCCAAAAAATAGTAATACCAAAAACGATCAATTAAATAATAACTGTATTTTAATGAATAATAATAATAATAAATATATTTTTAAATATTGAATATTTTTCAGCAACAACAAAATTAATAATATTTATATAAATATGAAAAATTAAAAAAAATATATTTATAAAATTATTGATTGAAAATTCTTTAATGTGTACAAGCAAATAATGAACTGTGAATTAAATAACATTATTTGTCACGACAGCTTAGGCTAAATAAAGGTATAAATAAGATGAGTTTAAATCTCAATTTCAGTGTTTGAAAATTTAAGCTACTGTTGTGATAGAGTAACGTAAAATAGTGTTCTATTTAGTTTTATGCGCACATGTTATGCTAAATCTGGAAAATTAGTAAATGATCTTCATAAATAAACATTCGTGTATAGCTGAATTAATGTATACAATTTTCAGTTGATTATTCATGCTGCAATGTTGTTTTATAATTTCCACTGCACGTGTGGGTTGTGTTGCCATGGCGATACAAGTTTTAGTCGAATAATCAAAATGACCCGCCATGTTGTCAAAATTTTCTTCAACGTAATAAAAATTTTCTTTGTTTACCAAAAAGCAATTTATTTTTGCTTTCATCACAAATTTGAATTAATAATATTGAGCTCCAAATACTACAAAATTGGCTTTTTAGTGCTTCAATGTTAATAAATTTATTTCTTGTTTAAAATCTCTATTTGAATAATAAATGCAACAACAACAATAATAAAAGTATCTGAGATGCAGTAAAATTTGAAATGAATTTGTTGTGCCACTAGTTTAGATGTGTACGGAAATTTGTATTATTGTTACTATTGTACTTACTTATAGCTGAAGCTGATGCTCAAGTAAAAATATTATATGTGAAAACAAATTTGAAATCAAAAATTCAAAGTTAGCAATGTGCAAGATAAACATTTTTAGTTTCAAATCAGTAAGCTTGAACTGAACCAACACCTTCATTAACAGAAAGCATTCTACCTCTCTGACAATATTGAGATTCTCTTTATGTCAATATTAAATTGTAAAAGCTGCAAAAAATTACGCTTTTGTTTTATTTATAAGTGCTATTCATACGCAGAAATTAAATGTTCAGCAATATTGGAATTAACAAGCTAATTTCGAAATAAACTACAATTATCCAACATCTTGCATCTAAAGCTGACGCATATTAACGTGAACATAAAAGAATTCATCAGTCAAAACAGAAAACAGGCCCATTGTTCACATAAACCTCATTATGCATTTAACTAATAAACTTATACAATATAATTAGGTGCATTCATTAAAGCATTTCAAAATTATTAAGTTCATATTTTTCATTTAACTTGCTTGCCTTTTAAAATATGCATTGTTAGATAGTGGGTTGCAAAATTACTGTTTTCTACAGTGAGTCACTGTCCAGTAAAGTTTGAGAATCACTGAAATTGAAACTTCATTTTAAATCGCTGTCAAGTAATCCTATACAAATTAATTTTGAAAACAAGATGCAGTTGACCAGTATATTTATTCATATGGCACATTGCTTTGCAGTTTAAGCGTTACCAATAAACAATTAATTCCAGTAGCTATTATCCGCTATTCTTTATGCATCATATTGTAGTAGCCATTTTATGTCATTTTACTTAACAAACTTATTAGAATATATTATGCATGCCTTAAGAGATCAAAGTTATTGAAAAAGAAAAGAGCATTTCAAAAAATTGTGCAACAGTTGCTCATGACAAAAATATTACATATAAGGTTAAGCAAGGATAAAATTGTTGGGAAACCCTGATTCTCAATCTCTGACGATATTAATATTTTCTTCATGTAAATTTGTCAAATACTAAAAATTACATCGCCGCTTCATTTATAAGCGTTTTCATATGCAGAAATGACCCCATCTGACATGACATTTTTGCCATAATATTATGGCTTTTATATTAGCCAGTGGTAATGAGCAATGGCGCATAAAGTACAACTATCTTATTATAGGAACTCAAAGCCAGCGCTGAAATAAATACCGTTAATTTGAGATACATGAGACAAAAATATCAATATCACACGAAACGGAAATAGAAACTTCGAATAACTTTGAATATGACTATATATAAAATCAAACAACATAACTCGTTTTTTTGCTTTGGAAAACTTAGAGACAGAAATACAAATTTAAAGAGAACAGTAATGCAAAGAGCCATGATTTAAATGATAACTGTATTTTCTTGACTGTAAATAATGAATAAATTTTTAATAATCATAATTTTTGATAATAATAATCAATATTTTTAGCAACAATAAAATTAATAATATTTACATAAATATAAAAAGTAGTAAACGTATACTTATAAAAATATTGATTAAAGACCTTTTAATGTATACAAGCACATAATTAACTATAAATTAAATAACATTTTTGCCACGTCAGCTAAAGCTCAATAAAGGTATAAATAAGAGCGGTTTAATCCTTTATTTTAGTGTTTGAGAATTCATTTGCCGTGCGCAAATGTTTACAGTACTGAACAAGCATGTCAAAATTAGATTTCAAAACTTCTGACTCATTGGCGTTTTGTTGGGAGTCTACAGAAATGCAGTGGTTTATCCTGGTTTAAAAAATCAGATTGCCTCTTCTGCGTTTCCGTGCAATACAACAATGAATCTTCATCTCAAAAAGAGTATTTTCCGTATTCCAAATTTAGGCAGAAACGAGGAGAACAAATGGAAATTCCAATCCATGTCAAAGACAGAAGAAAAGTCTCAAGTATTGGAGAAACATCATACATTTGGCAGTTTGCTGATACTTTTGTTAAGGATTCGAGGTGGAAAGAAATATCAAGGCAAATCTTTGAATATAAAAGTTGATGATGGATTGAGCAAAACAGTTGATGGTTATTATTTGCAAAAGTAATTTTAATCGCTTGTTGCTGAAAGTGCATATTCCATTAATGAGTTAGGAGTATGAATAAAATTTTTACAAATAGGCTTTTAAATTTCCTACTTCAGATAAATATCAATAAAATTTATTCCTTGTATGATGAGATTAAGATGAATATTTTTTGTCTGATTTCTTTATAATCATAGACATATAAATAACGTGGACAATGCCAAAAATAAATAAAATATTCACTCAATTGTTAGGATTTCCATTAAGTGGTGAGAAAATCTCAACGTTGAGACGTATGTTAATTTGGATTGGCGCATAAATGCGGCATTGGAATCATTCAAGATAAAGTATTCTGGTTCTCAAGACAAAACGGTCATTGTGTTTGTAAGCATACGTTTGGAGAGCGTGCTGAGACACATAGCTGGTCTGTCTTTGGTGCCGTAGGAACTACATACTTCTTCGTTAGGAGATACACCGTTACGTGAAGAGAATATCAAAAAATAAAAACAAGAATTTGATCAATAAAATCTACTCATCAGATATTTATTATTCATCACATTATTCTTACAGATATTATATTCATAATTCATGTTTTATTATGTAAATCATTTTTTCAGTCAAATGTATTTCTAAAAATTATTAATGAATATTTTTTCATAAAACTTATATTATTTAAAACATATTATTTTTAATAAAGTAACATAATATAGTGCTTTAGTTATTTTTATGCTTATTAGCTATGCTAAATTCTAAATACTAAATAAATAATTTTTATAATTATTGAGATTTGGTCAATCTAATCTGTATTACTACGTAAATAAAGACAACAGACGCAAAATCATCTAATACAAACCATGCATTTCATGCTTACGGGATGCATTAATATTAAATTTCCTTAAATATAAATAAATTTTTACGATTCTCATTTTTTGCCACAGAACTTTTTAAAGATATGGTTTAATAATGTTAGCTAAATGGTACAAGATGGTCTAGAACTTCGTAATTATAAAAATTAAAAGTATTTTGATACAGTCATATACAGCATTTCTCGCTATATGTATTAAATCAATATCATAAAAATTGATGATATTTCAAGCTTTTTACACGAGGTTTTCAAATGTGGGGTGTCCCACAACCCAAAAATCTGATAACGTACTTTTCAAATTTATGATGTTTTATAGACTGAACGAAAAATCCTGTAATATTAAAATTTTTTTTCACATAGCTTAGGACTATAGAAATGAAAATTGAAAGGTTTTTAAAAACGTTTTGGCAGTGTGGAAAAACTGTTTCAAATTTTATTTTACAGTGCAAAATTAAATTTTTTTGTTCAACCATAATTACTACTTTAGCACTGTTGTTATAAACCCCATATAAATTTAATTTTCTTATGGTTAGTATTGTGAATTTTGATAATTTTTCCATTATTTTGCTTATCAGTTTTAGTCTCATTCAAGTATAGTACTTGGAAATTTAGAAGCAGCTGAGAAATTGTAGCATTCACATTTCTTGCTATACTGTTATCATTGTTTAAGTTATTTAAGGCATGAACATGAAGCACCAATAAAGTGTTACCTACTAAAGAGCCATTTTACAAACTAAAATTCCAAATAATTTACATTTCAAGACAAATTTCTAAAGCAATCAAATAACATAATGGTACAGAAAAACAGTGTGCAATTTGCTTAAAGCAGCAGAAATCAGTAAATAAAGTAGATACATGGAAAAGTTGAAAATTATTTTAATATGTCTAATAATAAGTATTTTAAAACTGAGTTTGTTCTATAGTAAGTCTACATGAGATGTGTAAACTTTTTTCCATTAACGCCTATTATTTCAATCTCCATTTTCTTGTCAGCTCCTCATAAAGATGACAAGCTTTTATGCAAATTGGTACCATTGCTGTTACTGCAAGCTATTTTGCTTTAAAACTCATAGCGCAGGATAGCAATCAGCAATAAAACCAGTGATCTTCACTTTGCATGAGTAAAGGAATCAGTAAATCATTACCAGTGTTATATGAACAACCAGACGTATCCACTGCCCCTTGTAATAAAATCATTATTATATTTATAATCATGCTAAGCATTATTATCACTTCTGTTAATTTTTAATAAATTTGCTTTAATACAATATATTTAAAAAAGAAATATTTATCAAAAAATGAATTTTTTAATGAAAATTTAAATTTACCTGCGGTATGAAAATAAAACATTCAATTACTGTTACCATATAATGCTTACTCTCATGCATATTTTTCCAACATTTGTAAAACTGCAAGGTTCCGCTATTCTTCAGTTATTTCGTTCTTTCCAGTGTCTTACCAACTAACTGCACTCTGGAAAAGCAGGAGCACTGCTAGCATTCAACTTTCTCTGCAATGCTATTCAGTGATACGCAAATCACCATATCAACCAGCAATGGAATACGAACAAGCGGACGTCTCCACTGCCGATATCAATGACATATTTTTTATATTTATATTTCATTGTACAAATTATTATTGTTATTCATTTTTTTATTTTTAATTCATTCATTTACAATGTTCAAATATCTTTATTTAAATAATTACCATTTACATATACTGAAATTCTTATTTCATTATTAATACGATTAGTTTCATGAAAAGCGCAGTTGCATTTATGGGAATGCATTGTATAAAAAAAAGAATTAAAGATATTAAAACTAATCAGACAAAACTTTTGAAGAAATTGATATTCGTGTTGCAGTCTAATGCATTTCAAATAAGAGGAAAGCTGCATTAAAAGAATTTAGCATATAGTAAAAGTTTACTTTTCTGCATATTACATGACGTTTACATAATGTCATAAAATGCAATAGTATTACTAATCTTGACAACCTAAACATCAACAGTCTACAGTAGAGATATATTTTTGCATAAAGGGGCGTTGACCTTGACGCGTGAGTAAACTTGATATAGCGTTTGTGTACGTTGTGTGCGAGTGCGTTGTCATTTTATGTGGTGATCCCCCAACTGAATAAAACGTTGTCTCGTTAAATAGAAAGACTGACTTGTTAATAAAAAGCGTAAACGTTACAAAATATGTAAGATAAAAATGAATAAACCAATTTCATTCAAAAACTATTTCATACTTTTATATTCCAACTTTCTAATTTTAATTTGTCTGACAACACACTTTTTATACATACTAATCATTTACACCAATTGAATTTCGTTTAATGTATTCAGTTTCCAAAATGAGAAAAAGAATTACAATTTACTCATGGCTTGAAGAATTTGAACAAACTTTGGTTTTCAACAAAATTAATGAAATGTGCTATAGCTTAACAATTAAGCGGCTAAATAAACAAGAGCATTGTTACTGAGAATCGTGTGTTTTCATTTTGATGTTAGCGTATCTCATCAGAATATAATTATTTCAAATCAAGCACACACAGAAAATAACAAAATTAAATACGTGAATATCTAGAAAATCAAATTATACACTAGTTTCAAATTCATGAGTTATGCTATTTGATTGATATTTCATTTTGTACCCTTCGTAAAAATAAGTGTTTACAGAAAGTAAAATATCACTCCTCTGCTTACGCATGTTACAGTATGGTATTACTCGAAATTGATATGCATATCCATACTTGATGACAAAATTGTCAAAAATATCAAATTAATGTTTCATACAATAAAAATTTTTTCTGAAATTATTTTGCAGATCAGTTATTAAAAGAATTATAAAAATTAAAGGTGTTACAGACAGTAAGAAATGAATTATACTTGACCATCGAAAGGCGTACTGCATTAGAATGGTCGTTGTAATCGTCGCGACAACGTGTGATCGAGTAGTGCTAGATTTGTCATTTGAGACGAGCGTGTCGTTTTTTTGTATTGTATTTGTGACTACAAGAGTAAAGGATTTACCTTATCCCTTGTATTGAATTGACGCGTTCGACGAATAGTTCTCTGTGAACTAGTTCAGCGAAACTTATCTAGGCTACCAGAACGAACTAATTGAGAGTTCGTGTAGACCGACGTACTAAGCTTATTACGTCGCTGAGAGAATCGAATTCCCGCCGAATCAAATACAGTCCATTATTAACCTGAGCGTCAAGCTGCCGACAACAGAAAAGTCGGTAACAAAAGGTTATCTTAGAAGTTAAAAGTACATCAATTAATTAAATGGAATAATTTAATGATACATAAAAAACACTCATCATTTTTGCTGATAGATGAACTTTCTGCTAAACAAATTTTACTATGCCTCTTTTTATAATTGGGAAACAAAATTTATGCCATTGTTTACTTAAAATACTTACTATGATTTTACATGTAGATAATCGAAAATTTTAAACAAATAAATTAAAAAAATAGATAACAATAATTAGTTGTTCACTTAAATATTAATATATTGAATACTTTATTGACACCGGTTGCTGAGACGTCCGCTTGTTCACATTCTACTGCTAGTTGATATATGATTTCAGTGTCACTGAAAGGCTCTGCTAAAAATGACATCGACATTAACATATGAATTAAAACTCACAACATGCAACTTTATAGACAGCAACACGTACATTAATTTTTTTTCAAACATTACGACTTTTTAGTTTTAATATTTTTAGTTCTTTTCTTCAAATAATACATTCTCATAAATGCAACTGTGCTTTTCATCATAGAATGCTTTCAAATATGAAAGAAGCATTTTAGCGTATTTAAATGGTAATTATTTAAACAGAGAGATTTAAAGATTGTAAATGACTAAATTAAAAATGAAAAAAATAAATAACAATAATAATTTTTGCAACTAACTATAAATAGAAGAAATATTTTATTGATGTTGGCGGTGGAGACGTCCGCTTGTTCGTATTCCACCGCTGGTTGACATGCTGAATTGAGCACTACCGAAAAGTGCTATTACCAAAATGGCGATTGATGTGGCCAGAACGTGTTCTGCCATTGTCCCAGCCATTGGACGTTCAGATGCTTGACCTGAATAAGAAAAAAGAACAGCGGCCGCTTACCGTTTTACAATTTTTCAAAAAACATACATGATAGGAAAAATTATATGTTAATAATAATATGAGCTGTTTTCATTTTTATTTTGTAGGTAAAATTAAATTTCCATTATCAAATTCAATTTTTAATAAATATTTCCTTTTTAAATATATTGCATTGAAATGAATAGGTTGAAAATAAATAACAATAATAATAATGTTTTGGCATTACTATAAACATAAAAATTTTTTTATTACTACAGACTGTGAAGACATCCGGTTGTTTATTATTTACTGGTGAATGATTTATTGCTTTACGTAATTCTACTGAGTAAAGATCAGTGGGTTACATTGCTGATTGCTATTCTGTGATTTAATGCACTGCGTTTCAATGCAAAATAACTGGCAGTACCAGGAATAGTACCAATTTGCATAAGGACTTGTCAAATGCATAAAAAATTGACAAGACTAATGTTCTTCAGGAGGTGCAAGTTTTCACATCTCAGTTAAACTTAATTCAGAACAGGCTTTACTAAATCCATCATTCAACAATAAAACTTGCTTTTGCACAGTAAAATAAACTTTTAAACAGAACATTTCAAACTGCTCAAAGTTCATAAAAAAATTTTTTCCTGAAAAAATTAAAGAAACCCAAATCAAATTATGTAACATGATTGCATGCAATTACTTCCCACTTAATACAGATGTTAAGAAGCAGCGCATGAATATGTCATATTCAATCACAAACAACCACTAAACAATATCACAACACTAGAGATGCACGAAAATTTGATTTAAAATTTGAATTTAAAATTTTATTTGAAATCTTCACTGTTCATACTGAAAACTTTACTCATATATATACAATCTTTACCTTGTATGGTTTCTTTGACTTGTAATTTTATTTTATCAATAATGTTGTATTTGTATGAGTACACAAATCCATAAATCATTACCAGTGATGTATGAACAACCAGACGTCTTCACTGTCCGTTTTAATATTATAATTTTTATGTTAATAGTAGTGCCAAAACATTATTACAACTGCTATTTATTTTCAATCTATTTGTTTCAGTGCAATATATTTAAAAAAGAAATATTTATCAGAAAATGAATTTTTAGTGAAAATTTAAATTTACCTGCGGTATGAAAATAAGAACAGTTCATATTTCTATTAACATATAATATTTGCTATTATGTATGTTTATAGAAAATTTGTAAAACAGAGAGGAGCTGTTGTTTTTCTTTTGCTTTCAAGTTGCGTCATTTCTACACCCACTTGCTGTGCCCTGCCTGAACACGCTTAGTGCTCATTCGTCATTTTGACAATAGCACTGCTTAGTGGTGCTCAATTCAGCATACCAACCAGCAATGGAATACGAACAAGCGGACTTCTCCACTGCCGATATCAATAACATATTTTTTATATTTATATTTCATTGTACAAATTATTATTGTTATTCATTTTTTTATTTTTAATTCATTCATTTACAATGTTCAAATATCTTTATTTATATTAGTACCATTTGCATATACTGAAATTCTTTTTTGTCATATTTGTAATGATTGATATTGTGAAAAGCACAGTTTCAATTTTCATACAATTTTTATGAAGAAAGAAATAAAAATATTAAAACTGAATGGAGAAAAAAGGAACTATGCAATGTGAAGCGCAGCTTACGAAGTCTAGCAGCGACGATTATCTGCGCTTATGGGTTAATTACATCATCATGAAATTGGTATGGAACATTTTTTAAGTGTCATATGCTGTCATACTCCAGCAGCTGTACGATTATAGCACCTCTGCATTATGTTGTATATATTTATGCATAATTATTGTATAGTTTATTCTTCCCCATTGTATATATTGTAATATACTTTAACTTTGTTTGTTATTGATTATTATTTATTGTTGCTCATTACTGATTTATCTTGATTGTTGGTTATTGTTGTAACATAAACTTCCATTCCATATATTTCCCTAATTCAAAAGGACTTGTAGTGAAAAGCAGAAACGATTCTGTAGAAATTAGTGTGCTGATTGACACAGACGTCAGGAAATAAAATTACGAAATGAAATTATTATTGGAACAATGAAATGTAAAATTGAAAATAAATCAAATGACCACTTATGTAAATCCATATTCAAATACTGCAAGACATCTTTCCAAAATCTGTTCTTAATAATATACACACAGAATGAGCAAATATAAAGAAGTTAGATATCTGTCACATGTATATTTACTGCTATTGTTATAATTCCTTTAACGCATAGAAAATTTAGCTAACATTATAATTATTTCCATATAAGATAATTTAATATTAATGCATTTCATATGCATGTAATAAATGTGTTTCTATTTCCTAATCTTGCGTTTGCTGTCTGGTACGTAGATTACGTGGTAATATAGATTGAATTGACCAAATCTCAATAATTATATAAGTCATTTATTCAATTTCAGCATTTAGCATAGCTAATAAGCATAAAAATAGCTAAAGCACTATTCTGTGTTACTTTATTAAAGATAATCTTATCTTAATAATATAATTTTTATAAAAGAGTATTCAGTAGTAATTTTTGAACATACATTCAAGTAAAAAAATGATTTACATCATAAAACATAAATTATAAATATAACAGCTTTAAAAACAGTGAAGTATATAATAAATATCCAATGAGTACCTTTTCATTTATCAAGTTCCTTTTTCATTTTTTTGTATTTTTTTAAGGTAACGGCGTATCTTCTAACAAAGGAAAATGTAGCTCGTACAGCAGAAGAGACAGACCAGCTACGTGTCTCAGCACGCTCTCCAAACGGTTGTCTACAAACACAATGATCGTTTTGTTCTGAGAACCTGAATACTTTATGTTCAATGATTCTAATGCAGTGTTTATGCGCCAAACCAAATCAACGTATGAATCAACCTTGCAGTTTCCTGGCTATTAAACGCAAGTCCTAAAAAATTAATAAATATTTTATTCATTTCTGGCATTGTTCGCTTTATTTAGATGATTATGATCATAAAGAAAACGTACAAAATATTTTCATCTAAATGTCAGCATACATAGGATAAATTTTATTTTAACTTATGTAAAGTAGAAATAAAACTGTAATTCATACTCATAGGAGTCATCCACACGGTATCCACGTTCAATAGTAAGTAATCAAAATTGTTTCTGCAAATAACAGCCTTCGATGGATTTGCTTAATACAGCTTCAACTTTTATTTTCAAAAACTGGGATATATCTCGTTGCCTGCTTTCGAATCCTAAAGAGAGCAATCAGCAAATTATCAAATTCATGATGATTAACAGTATCTTAATATTAGTAATAAGGTAGTAGCTTAATGTTACTTTTAATAAAGCTATCTGCTATGAGAATACACTTGGTGCTCAGAGCAGAAATGACATCAGTGATGTTGAGGCACGTTTTATGTGATGCTTTACCTATCACATGTGGGTCATTTTCTGCCATTGTCATGGACTGAAATTTCCACACGTCCACTTCGTTTTCCACTAAATTTGTATTACAGTAAATATTCATTCTGCAAAGAAGGCTCATTATTGTATTAAAGATAACTTTTATGGTAACGCAGAACAAGAAATCCATCAAAATAAACCATACCAGTTGTGTAAACTCCCAACAAAATAATCACGAGTCAAAAGTTTTGAAAATAAGCTGTAACATGCCTGTTCAGAACTGACGACACCTGCGCACACCAAAAGAATTTTTAATCACTAAAATAAAAATTTAAACCTCTGATATTCTTTCATGTCCACGTTAACATGCGTCAGCTTTAGATGCAAGATGTTGGATAATTGTAGTTTATTTCGAAATTAGCTTGTTAATTCCAATATTGCTGAACATTTAATTTCTGCGTATGAATAGCACTTATAAATAAAACAAAAGCGTAATTTTTTGCAGCTTTTACAATTTAATATTGACATAAAGAGAATCTCAATATTGTCAGAGAGGTAGAATGCTTTCTGTTAATGAAGGTGTTGGTTCAGTTCAAGCTTACTGATTTGAAACTAAAAATGTTTATCTTGCACATGGCTAACTTTGAATTTTTGATTTCAAATTTGTTTTCACATATAATATCTTTACTTGAGCATCAGCTTCAGCTATAAGTAAGTACAATAGTAACAATAATACAAATTTCCGTACACATCTAAACTAGTGGCACAACAAATTCATTTCAAATTTTACTGCATCTCAGATACTTTTATTATTGTTGTTGTTGC